>NW_020769511.1:0-26906 GCF_900518735.1 Pseudonaja textilis
TGTTATTTTTACAAATAACTTAAGGCAGCGAACATGTACAACACACCTTCCTTCTCCTATTGTTTTACAGCAACCAACCTGTGAAGTGAGTTGGGCTGAGAGAGAGGGACAAAGTCACCTAGCCAGTTTTCATGGCTAAGTTGAGATTAGAACTCACCGTCTCCTGGTGATTGGTCCAAAGTCATATAGCTGGCTTTTGTGGCTAAGACAGGACTAGAACTCACCGTCTCTGGCTTTCTAGTGCCTTAATCACTAGACCAAAAATTCCTCACAATTTGTTCCAAGACAGAAAATTTAAGGAACAAGCTACATGTGATGAAGAAGCTGGTCAGATCTTTGAAGCAGCCTCTAGCTTTTTAGCCTGGTGCCTTAACCGCTAGACCAAAAATTCCTGCAAAGTACTTACTTCTTCCAAAGTACTTTCAATACAAACCAAGGTGGATTTCTTAGTCTCACAAAATTTTTTGGCTGTGGTCCAGTCGCTTGCAATGGTGTTGAAGAAGTAAAGGGCCCCTTCAAAGGGCACCCAGTGGTTTTTTAGCAAAATAGTAATGACGTCTTTCAGCCGGAGAAGAAATGTTCCAGAGAGAATTGCAGGAAGAAAGCAAGAGAGAAAGACACAGTATTTAGATAAGCTGAAGGTACTGCATATTGAAACTTTACATATGTAGTCCTCGATTTACAAACCCCAATGGAGCCCAAATTTTATGTTGCTAAGTGAGACATTTGTTTTGATCCCATTTTCTTGCCACAGTTATTAAAAAATCACTGCAGTAGTTAAATTAGTCAAACAGCTGTTCAGTGAATCTGGTTTCCTATTTGAGTTTGCTGGTCAAAAGTTCGCAAAAGGGGAAGGTGGGACCCCAGGGCACCGTGTCCATCATAAACATGAGTCAGTTGCCAAGTGTCTGAATTTTGATCAGGTGACCACAGGGATGCTGCAACAGTCGTAAGGGTGAAAAAAGGGCCACATAAGTCACTTTTTTCGGTGCTGTTGTAACTTCGAATGGTCATTGAATGAACTGTTGTAAGTTGAGGATGATCTCACAGTACTGAAATTTCACATTCTAGCTTCATTCGTTTCCTTCCCTTCCCTACAGAGATCTATCTGGCATAGGCAGCATTAATAAAACCTCGCTGGCAATTCCAGAAACTGACAAAAATGGATGGCCCTAAAGTAAAAATTTCTCTTTTTATCTCTTTCATTTTGTTCCACACCTTTCTTTTCTGCTGAGAAGTTGATAGCTTTTTTGATAATAATTTGAGATTCCTTTTTAATATTATTTCCAGACAGCAGCAAGAAACTGGTTCTGAACCAGTTCTGACTTATTGCTGTTGTATATGTGCGTGTGCGGGTGGTAAGTTTCAATCCAGTCTGTGCAGCGCGCGGGAAAATAGTTTAAATTCATTGGTTAACAGCTGACAGACCTCTATAAGAGCGCTGCCATCCGGCGTGCATCCCATTTGGATACTATGTAGCTGTTGCTACTGAATAAACAAAACTGTTGCAGATTCTGGCTCCACTTCTATTCATCACCCGATCTAACACGGGCGACGAGGGTGGGATCGGATGTAAATGGGAACCGCCTGAACTGATCGCTGCCACAGAAGCGCTCAAGGGGAATTACCACACATTGGCCACAACTTTGATCACACAGAACTATTGGAGATGGCTACACCACTGCCATTCACACCATTCAACCCCGCAACGGAAACGTGGGACTCCTCCTCCCCGTTTCGAATGCATCTTGGAAGCCAATGATTTTACGAACATTACCAATAACCACAAATGGGCGCTATTCCTGAGCTACTGTGGCACAGAGATATTTGAGAGAGCAAGGGTCCTCATCACACCCCAAACGGGTGGGAGGTTTCAATCCAGTCGGCGTATGTGCATATACAACAATTGCCAAAAAAAGTATGCATGAACATTTCCCTGAAGTCATGGGAAGAGTTCGACTCAGGGAAGTCCTATCTTAACTTGTTTTATTTTATTTCAGTTATTGAACTACTATTCCATTTTATGGATTTTTTTTAGCCACTGCAGCTTCTCTGCAATAGAGAAAAAGTGAATTGCAAATTTTAGTGCAATCAGGAACTAAATTTTTTTCTACCCGGCTGGCTTGAGCTTCAGTAGGGTGAACAGATGGGCAAGAGAAAGGAAGCTGTCTATTTGAGACAGAGATGAGGCAGATTTTCAACAGATGCAGTCTCAGGCTGGCTTTCCCCAATCCCTGAATGTTTAGCATCGCACCCTCAGACTTACCAATTGCACTTTCCACTTCAATGATTTTTAAAGTCTCTAGTGCCAATTCTTCTGCTAACCTCTGGGCACCAGAAAATATTTCATATTCTATAAAGGGTTGCAAAATTCAAGTCAGACAGATCTCAACAAACCAAACTTTTCCATAAACCTGGTTACACTCTATAGTAGAGGCACAGAGTTGGATAGAGCATTTAGACCTTCAGTTCTAATTTTGTTTAAGGCAGGAATCAAACAAAAGATCAGCCTTAACAGATATGGGTCCAGCAAAAGAAAGCCCACAACCCACCTAGATCCATGGCTATTTTCTCAGAAGATTTTTCTAGCATTCCTACAGGACGATGAGCAGGCTGAATCCAAGGGTGGGGTCAAATGCATCATCAATCTGGAGTTGCTTCACTAACACAAAAGACCTAAGTCCAGCCCCCCCCCCCCCGCCGCCCTTAAATTCTGCTGACTCTTATCTAGCGTCAATTGCCTTCTGTAGTGTAGTTCAGATTCTTGTGAATAGGTAGTATGTAATAAACTTGAACTACTTTGAACCAAACTCTTGTTCCTGGTTTACTTGCACCTGACAATTTCAGTCCTATTCCTAAATTTCCTGTTATTTAACCAAGGGGTTTCTGCTCAGATTACAAAATACATAGAAAAAATTATGACAGAATAATAGAATAACAGAGTTGGAAGGACCTTGGAGATCTTTTAGACCAACCCCCTGCTCAAACAGGAGATCCTATACCGTTTCAGACAAACGATTGTTCACTCTCTTCTTTAAAACCTCCAGTGATGGAGCACCCACAACTTCTGGTGGCAAGTATTTTTATTTTATTTTATTATTATGTTGCCCATCTCCCCTAGAAGGTAACACTATAAAAAGCTATCAAATGTGGCCTGGAGAGAAACATAAAAGAGTTTTCCTCTTTATCACAATTTAAGGCAGAAAGAGTTTTGATAATACATACAAAAGAAAAGATGTGGGTTCATTTCAAGTTTAAATCCCAATATTTTCAGCATTGTACTTTCCAGTGCTTTTGAGATATTTCACACTTCCACCACATATGCTAATTGTCCCCTTGGTTTCATGGCATTTCCAGCAATTATTTCCAGCAATTATTTATCACTTGCCTACCTTAGAGATTATTGATGGACCCGTGTACCATCTGCAGGGAAATTATTTGACAGATACTGATAAGAACACCTTGCTTACCGCTTTCATTTCTGAGGGATGGATCCCGGCTTACAACAAAGTCCATAACAACTTTAATTGCTGAATTCATGGCTGCTGATTTATTTAGTTCCCAAAGATCTGTGTTTTTTTTTTAAAAAAAGTGAAGATAAACATAATATTCCAATGCATTATGTTTAAATGTTAAAAAAAAAACCTTTCAGAGTAATTCTGAAGGCTTATTTCTAAGTTCTAATGTATTATGCTAGGAGAAGTTTACTTACACAAAATGGTCATCACAACTGTGACCAAAAACAGGAGCAGGCACAACAAACTTGCAAGATATAAAGCAGAGCCGGTCAGGTCATGCCAAAAATTAGCAAATATCCCTTGAAGGACACAAGAAGAAAAGAAAGAAAAGTCTATTTTAACCACCATCCCAAGAAGAAAGATCTTAGTTGTTTACATTGTGTCGGTATTTGAAAAATGTCCAGCTAAAATCCTCTCTCACCTCCAAATCCAACTGTTCATCTAGCAGGTTGTCCTAAATAATCATCCCTCCCCATTTCATCCCAGCCACGGTCACTTTGGAAGTAGGTGGGTTGAGAGAATGGCTGCCCCCAATATCATCCTGTGAGTTAACATAGCCAGAAGACAGGACGAAGAAGAAGAACTGGGCTGCTGTTTCTTTAAAGACCAGCTAGAACTGGATTGTGAATTCTTCCTTTTTTGCCTCCAGAAATAGTAGGTGGCCACTCCATTTCCTTTCCTTTTCAAGCCTCTCCTGGTCACTCTCTGCCCTTCTGGATTGATTCCCAAAAGGAAAAGAGAAGGACAACGAAAGGCAAGACTTCCCCTTCATCTCTAGGGAAGATGGATGGTGAAGGGACGGGTCCCAGGAAAACTGCCCCATTCTTCCCATCCCTGTTTGGAATAGGAAAGGGGGCACGTGGCCCAGGAGGCTATAATGTGTGCCTCACCAGGGAATGAAGGGAAGGAGATCTACATTTAGGTTGATGAGGTATGTTTGCCCATACTCCGGATGTACAGGGAGCAGAATTTTGCCTTTGTTAACCTCAATTACGTCCATTTTAAAGCAAAATCATAGCATCCAAGTCTCAGGAAAGCTACATCTCAGCAGTAGAGGGAGAGGCTGAGCAGACAACCTTGGTATTCATCAGCCAGTGCAAAGACAAATGGCAACCAAGGAAGCCATTTGAGATCACTTTTTTTGCTGAAGAAGCCACCCAATTCTCCCAATCTGAGACCACAGACTGAGGCTGGAATGTTCTTTTTAAGAGTATGAAAGCAGGAGATGGTAACATCCAACCTTAGCTCACTGTCTCTTTTAGTGCCTACTGAATCTTCAATATTTTTGTCTACTCTGCCATGGTTACTTTCAGCCTCTTCTTAATTCCTGTAATCTCCCCTTTTATATGTCCTACTCTTTTGTGTAATTATACACATACAACACACACCTACCTGTATTTTGCTGCGCTCGTCTGACATTGGATCTAGAAGCCACATTGGATCTGGAAGCCACGTTGGGTCTGGAAGCTACATTGGATCTGGAAGCCACATTGGATCTGGAAGCCATGTTGGATCTGGAACTCTCTGCCGCTCAATCCAGTCTTTAAATAACAGAATGTATTGAGAAGGAACACAAGACTCAAAGGATCAATTCAGATCAAAGGTGATCTGACTGAATTCCCTTTCCATTCATTCAAAGCATCGAATTAGGTGGTTTTGGAAGAGCCTGGAGAAGTTTGAAGTCAAGATTTGGTTATTTGATTGACTTTTCTTTATTCATATAGATTTAAATAAATATCTGATTCTCAATGGCTCTAGTTGCTTTGCACTGTTAAAAGAATGATAAAATGAATAAAGAGACATGTTCCCAGAAAAAGAAGAACTATGTAAAACAAAAGCAAATCCTAACGGGGCTCACCCAACCCAAGGGAGAACAACCAAGCTTTCGTTGCCTTCCAACTGATCATCAAGATGGGGACCATCTGGAACTGGAGGATGCCAGGTGCCCTGACAGAGCCCTGACAGAGCTATGGACACTTCCGGGGTTCACCTAGGTGACCCTACATAAATGAGGGGACCTGAAGTGCAACCCCTCTGCTAAATATTACGAAATAGGGGGACATTGTTGGAGCTGGGCAGCCACAGAAATTGCCAGGCTCTCTGCCCTCAAAAGCTTGATAGGTGATTGAATGGCATCCAGAAGCCAACCAGCGATCATTGCAGCTCATGGAAGAGTGGTGACACTTGCTTTTCACTGATGGTGCGGCTGTATTTGGACCACTTACAAAAAAGATTTGTTAGAGCAGTCCCATATAGAGAGCACTGCAATAATCCCTTCTCGAGGGGACCATGGCATGAGTGACTGTCCGGGGGTCGGGTGTTTGATCCAGGAACAGGTGCAATTGACACCTTGGATAAATCTGTGAAAAGATCCTCCTGGCCACAGCTGTTGCCTGTTCTTGAAGAACCCAAGATGACCCCCATCCCCCACAGCACAATGGCCTCAAATGGGGAAGGACAGCCCCATCCAAAACCAGAGATGGAGACTCCCAAAAACCAGAGACCCCAAATATCCCCAGTCCTGTTGGGATTGAGCCCGATCTGTTCATCCCCATCCACACATGCCCAGCCTCCTGACTATGAGACGTGACATCAGGAGCATCATTTACAAAATGCAAAATTGGGAACATCCCATATCCTAAGGATTTTGCACTGGGAACTGAAGGATGGCTTTCCCACAGAGATTCCATGTTGATGCTGAATGGGGTGAGGGTGAGGAGACTGTCCAGGACCCCACATATGAGGGGCTGCAAAGATCCAAACTCTTCCCTGTCGACATTGGCAGGAAGCACCACAGAGAAAGGAAGAAAACCACCAAAATATGGTGCTCCCCACTCTGAACCCTTAAGCCTGTCCAGAAGTTGAGCCTAGTTGCCAGGATCAAAACCTACTGAGTTATCCAGTAGCACAAAGATAGATGCATCACCAATCCTGCCCTGCTAAATGTTATTGACAAGCACAAACAACGCCTTTTCAGTATGATGTCCCAGGTTGAAATCCAGAGAGATGGGTCACCTCCTTTCTACAGGATTGTTGTCCGATCACCTTCTCAACAACCTGCCTAAAAAGGAAAAGATTGGAGGCTGGGTGAAGATTGATAAAAAGGATTGGTGGGCTCAGCAATGGCCTCGCATGGAGAAGGACCATCCTCTCTCTCAAAGATTTTAACACCACTTTCTGACTTTGCAGATTGTGAGGCACTATTTCCTCTTTTATCCTTCTCCGTATCTCAGGATCCCTGGGACTGACATATCCTACAATTCTTCTCAGCCTCTTACACGTTCTTGTCTTCCTCTGACTGAAATACACTTTCCCCATGCTTGTTTGTTAATAGAAAATGTTGCTGAAGCAGCACAAAATACGCCATTCCCAATAGCAGCTAGATCTGCCAACGAGCAAATGCCAGCCAGCCTTGGGTTGCTCTGTGATTGAGGGGCAGACTATCTCTAAATTAGATATATAAAGAAATAAAAATAAATGAGCAGGAGAAGCCAATGCTCGATGGGTCTCATCCATCTTAGGATTCTTGCTTGAATAATTGGGAAGCTTATACTCAAAATTTACACAATTTATATAGAAAGTGGGTATATGTGCTGAGAAATTGAAACTTTTTTTCCATTTTTAATGTTTGCATCTCTGAGATTTTAAAAAAAGCCTGCTTTTTCCTAGTAAGAGCAGTGTTTATATCTCCTTATTTTATTGTAGGGTTGCTGTGGAAGGACGACCTGGCCTTATTAGCTCCTTGCTCCCACCCCTCAGGGCCATTGTCAGGGCAACTCAGCTGCCAATCAAGCAGCAGGGGCCAATCAAAGAACTGTTGCTAGGCTGGAGGCAAGAAGGAGAGAAGACAAAATGGCTGCCTGAAACTCTGCCACCACGGGCCTCATGAGGAAGAAGCGGAATAAACAGAGCTGAAGCTCAGGAAGTGAAGATTGAAACTAAAAGATAGACTGCCCTGATGAGGAGAGGCTTTGGAAAGGAGCCAGCAGCTGAAAGAAGTGAGGAGAGAGAGAGAGAGATCTTTGTCCTTCCCTCAGACAGGCATGAGGGAAAAGTTCCCTCAGGTGTTTCCCTCAGATGGAGCAAAGTTTCTAGAGAAGAAGGAAAAAAAGTTAGGAAGCCCAGCCAGGAGTAAACAAGGGAAAAATATAGAATAAAAGTAAGACTTGGGAAAAGCAGGAATATAAAGCAGGAATTAAAAAAGAGAAAAGATCGAACTCTATGGAAAAATGATGCAGTAGAAATAACCAGGGACTAAGACTGCAAATAGAGGCCAGCAAATAAAGAAATATACTGGAGATATAGGTAAAATAGAGTGAAATTAGACTTTTAAAATATAGCATAGATAGAACCCATGGGAAATAGTTATAGTTTTATTAAGATTCATTTCTACACCAGCCTTTAACTTCTTTTCTTTAATTTTTAAGCTTTCCTTTTTTGGGAAAATAAAAGACTTAACATCCACTAAGGGGAGACACAAAATCCCAACCATCCAAATTTCCATTTCTTTATTGTCTCCTTCGAGCAACATAAATGGAGACATAGGCATCATGGGGGCAAAAAAATAAAATAAAAAATGAATCCAATCAACAATTTTGTCGAATGATGAAGTAATAATAGGTTGGTTTGTTTTCAGTGCACCGAGTTAGATAGTCTGACGTTAGAACTGAAGGAGCAAGATCCTTCAGAATTCTGAAATATGAAAAAAAAATATTGTTAGGGTAATAAATAAAGAAAAGAAATAAAAAAAATATTATAGAGAGAGAGTAGAGAGTTACTCTATAAGCATGCCTTATCTTGATGTTTGGCAGTTGTTTTCCTATGTATATAGAAGTATTTATATCTCTATAGGCATTTCTTATCTTGCTGTTGTGGAAAATATTTCTCTAACCTTTGTGTTGTAAAACTAACCTGCAATTAGTTACATCTCTCTCATATGAAGACACATGATTATCCCATGTAAATCAATCTGAATGGAACGTACTCCCTGGGAATATAACTCCCTACATCTGGAGCAATATACACCTTTTGAAGTATGCTGTTAATAGCCCTCTTAAATGGCCAGTTGTGATCGATTAACAGACAATAGGAGAAAGGATACTGAAAGATAAACAAGTGCCAGGAGGACATTTGTCTTTTTTGCAGGAAAGATGTAAATCTAACTTAGAGTGTTTTACAATGCAATTACTCTACTTCTAAAAGAATCTTAAGGTATAAGAAGAGTTACTTTCGCCTATATGCTTTGTAACTTTCCTCACATATCTGTGTGTATGAGAGGTCTTACCTTTTTATTGATCAATAAAAGTTGGATTTTGTTCTTCAAAGCCTCTGCTTAGGTTCATTTTTGGCACATTGTGATCTTAAGTTATAGCTGAACCTTACAATATATAATTGGAGGATATGAAAGGAAGTCAAAAAAATGTGAAATAGAATTTAAGAAGAGTTTATACAGCAATGAAGTGTCTAAGATAGAAACTGATACAAAGATTTACAATGTATGTATGTATGTATGTATGTATGTGTGTGTGTATGACTATGGGTCTGAGAGGTATGGGTCAGCTCCAGAGGAGCACCACTACAAAACGTAGCTAAACACTTAGCAAAACAGCTACAGCCCCATGCTGAAACAGCAGCTTCACATGTACAAAACTCATACCACTTCTTGGAAATGATCAAAGATCTACACGTGGAACAAGAAGATCTGCTTGTATGTTTCGACGTGGTTTCACTATTGACTCAAGTCCCAATAAAAGAAACTCTTTATATCATCAAAAATAAATACCAACCAGCTAAACACCTCATGGAACTAGCAGAACACTACTTAACCAACACATATTTCATATACAAAGGACAAAGATACAAGCAAATTGAAGGCGCCCCTATGGGATCACCACTGTCACCCGTCATTGCAAACCTGTTCATGGAAGAATTCGAATCCAGAGCCCTGGCTAATGCCACCCAAACTATGGTTAAGATACATCGATGACACATTTGTGATTTGGCCCCATGGAAAAGAAAACCTAAACAATTTCCTAACACACCTAAACAGCACACACCCCCAAATCAAGTTCACCATGGAAATGGAAATAAACAAACAAGTACCATTCCTAGATGTACTAATCTACAAAAAAACAGATGGCACACTAGGACACACCATATACCAGAAGAAAACACACAGCAACCGCTACCTCAATGCCCAATCCCACCACCACCCAGCACATATAAACTCCGTGGCCAAAACACTAATCTCCAGAACCAAACTCCTGGCAGACAAGACACATATAAAGACTGAACTATGCACCCTGACTAAAGTACTGACAGCCAACGGCTTCCACAAAAGCGAAATCACCGGCTTGATCCACAAAAACACACTGAGACATAATGGAGACCTAGAAGATGAACAGACCTATGGAACAGCTGTCCTGCCCTACATAAGAGGTACTACAGACAAAATCAGTAAGATACTGCACAGGCATCACATCAAGTCTGCCCTCCAAACAGACAGAAAAATAGCAGCCATCCTTAGAAATCCCAAAGATAACATTGACCTGGAAAACCAAGGCATAACCCCTGTGCATCATGCCCGGCCACATACATTGGACAGACGAATAGAAGAATAAGTACCCACCTGGATGAACACAAAAATGCAGTCAAAAAGCTGGAACACACTTCCTCACTAGTCCAACACATGAAAGCCACAGGTCATAGTATCGACTTCAATGGCACCAAAACCCTAGCCACTATAGAAAACCCCAGCCACAGAATTATCAGAGAAGCCATAGAAATTGAAAAAAGACCTGAAAGCATGAACAGAAGAGTTGATTCCACCAGACTGTCAATTATTTGGAAGCCTGCACTCAAAAACAAAAAGATCTCCACACCACAAGCCAGGCAAAGACCTGGGCACAAACAGATCCCCCCTGATACCTCCAGCTCAAACACACCCCAACCAGGCACGCAGATGAAACCTAGCTTCCTAACAAATGACAGCTGTCCATTTACTCAGAGCCAAGCTGCACTAAAAGCCTCCAATACAGGAACACAATGTTGCCAGCCAATCAAGACAAAAAAAAGCTACAAAACAGGCAGAAGATAACACCAATCAAGCAGAACACAGCAAACTCCAAGACCAATAAACACAGACCAAGACTCCCAACCAATCAGGATGAAGAAAAAAACATTCTGGCACAGCAGTAAGCTAGCACCAAATTTAAAACTGAAACGTTTGGCTGTGAAAGTCTGACTCACAGGCGAACACAATACAGAAGCCTGATGATGGCAGATGAGATTTTACCGAAACGTTGCTACAACTTTAAAAGCACAACTATAATGATGTGGGAAAATACCCGAACAAAGATGAGTACCATACATATAAATACCCGCGAAAACTTAAGAAAACAAATATATATATGTATATGTATTTGTATATGTATATATGTATATAAATGTTAGTAATGTTTGATGACATTTTGCTCTTATAACAATGTAAAGACTGATATATGTCAAAAGGATCACAACGTTCAATGTTTTTAAAATCTAATTTTCAATAAAAATTTACTTAAAAAAAGAATTTTGTCATATATAAAAGGCAGAAAAGTATCATAAGAGATGCTTCTAGGAGCAGACCATGTTCATATGGATAGATTAAAGATGAAGTTAGAATAAGCATGTCAGCAAGATTTAATACAGGAGAAGTCTATTATTTCTGAATCCCCAAAAAGAAACAAATCCTAGCAAAATACAGATATCTCCCCAAATTGATCAGTACTTGGGCAATTTAGTTCTCAGTCGTATCAGCCTCTCATTTCATCCAGCTTTCAAAATCATATGATGCAGGAAATACTTTATTATTCAACTTGGATGGCTATCTGTTTCAGCAAGTGACTCTGGGCAGTGAACAATCTTAAAATAAATTAAAAGAAAATTTCCATCATAAGTACAAAAATTAAAACAGCACAGCAGCCAAGGAGAATGTTCAGACAACCCGTACCAAAGGCCAGCAGGGTCAGGGCCATCCTAATTTCTGGAGGAAGGATGTTTCTTAGGAAAGATGTTCTGGAAGAAAACTATTAGTGACTCTGTAAGTGTCATTAGTAACTCCACTATTATTCTGACTCTGTAAACTGCTTAGAGAGGGCTGCAAAAGCACTGGATAGCGGTATATACAGGTGAAACTCGAAAAATTAGAATATTGTGCAAAAGTTCACTTATTTCAGTAATGCAACTTAAAAGGTGAAACTAATACATGAGATAAAGTCATTACATGCAAAGCAAGATAGTTCAAGCCTTGATGTGTCATAATTGAGAAGATTATGGCCTACAGCTCATGAAAACCCCAAATCCACAATCTCAGTGCAATAAGATTGGGACTGGGTTAGGGACTTCTGCCCTCACTGTGAGTTGTGTTGGGGCGTGTGTGCCTGAAGGGAGGCTCAGCCAATCTCATTGTACACATGTCGTACTCTGACAATACAGGTAATAATAACTAAGTGCTATTGCTATCTGACACTGTCCTTTTGGGGTATATTTCCAAGAGGAGGATGCAAGCTTGGCACTGATTTTTTTACTGTCTTTTGGGAGGGGGCATATGATCTTTCCTTAAATCTGGATGATTTGCTTAGGATATCTTGTGAGGTGAGTGACACCAGCTGGTTTCTTTAAGTGGTGCAAACGGTTCTAAGGATTACTTTTCCTGGGTGTGCTTTTTCTGGAGAGCTTAACCTCTCTGCTAAAGGGTTTCACTTTACGAGCAAGAGTTGGCTGCTTGACACTTATCGTTGCATTTTAAGTATTTTCATTCCTCAAGGTGCTCTGGCAGCCGGCCTGATCTGTAACTCCAGTTTGCAGGTATTTTTAATCTAATGATAGGTATTTAAGGCAGCTTTTTGCCAGCAAAGAAGCTTTATGTATTTTTGTGCAGGTAATCTTTGACTTACAAGAGTTCATTTAGTGACCATTCAAAGTTACAAAGGCACTGAAAAAAGTGACTTATGACCATTTTTCACACTTACGGCCGTTGCAGCATCCCCACAGTCACCAGATGCCAGGTAAGGAGAAGCGCCCCTCGATGTGAGTGATGTCAAGTTGGCCACCTCCGGTCTAAGGGAGAACGATGTTCAGGCAGCCAAGGCAGAGGTTCCTTTGAGGAAAGGAGGGCCCATGTAGGTGTCCTGTTCCATCCAATCTGCTTTACTAAAAATCAGGGACAAGGGCCCAATTGGGATCTTTATGCCTCTGGGTCCCAAAGAATTGCTCTCCCCATTATATTTACAAATGGGTTCAGTTCAACCCCGACATTTCCCTTTGACCAGATCACCAGCTGTGAAGCTTTTGCTGAGTTATATCCTGCAGTTATATCCTGAGTTATATCCGGCCAGTGAGAAAAGCTGATGTTCACCTTAGAAGAATACCGTTCCTGCCTCTCCAAAGGAAGACTGTGGATAATGTGTTGGCATCTCTGTCAGTTTCTTTTCTCTCAGCCTTTCTTCCTTCCTGGCATTGATCCTTCTCTCAACACCTTCAACCATCATTCCAGAATTCCCATTCAGTTTATGTGGTTCCCTGATTGGCTGACTGGCTCACTTCACCAGCATTCCATGTGTGGCATCAATCCTGGAAAATCTGGGCCTCAGATCTAGGCTTTATCAGAGTTAAAGAGCTGTGGAAAAGGTGAGGCATTCCCCACTCTCAAAATAACAGAATGACCCTCTAGATCAGGATGAGAAATGTCACTCCTACTAGCATGTCCAAGAAGGTGCAAAGGAGATCGATCTAGTTTGAGCTCTCATCCCATGCTCCCTATAGGTCTTCTCGTCCAACACCCGATATACCCGAAAACCCTTTTGGAAGAAATATCCTTCTGGGTTCAGTTCCCAGTGGAAAAAAAAGACACTGGAAACATGGTGTGACTGCTTGGAAAGATGGTTTATTGATGAACAGGATCCCATGCCTTGGAAATTTTGGGCGAAGAAAAGGGAAGAAATGCTGAGAGTCCCTGGATTTTATACCCTTTCTGGCTTTGAACTTCCTGGAGTACAGGAAGTGTGTCCTGATAGATTGTTGTCAGAGGTCATAGCTTAACTTTTTAGTTTGTTGGTGTGTTAAGTTTGGTTGAAACTTGCTGGGTGATGCAATGAAGGGCAATTAAAATGGCTCTGCTTGAAGGAGGTAGATCTTTGTTATGTAGAATAGACTGGCCCAGGCCTTAATGGCCCATTAACAAAGGTGTGGGGGCTGAATTTCTGCCTTTATGAGTTTCTACTCTTTTAGGGGAAATATTCTGTCTTTTCAATATATCCGAAAGTATTTCATTTTCCTAGGAGAGAGGTGGGTTTTAACTTCCTTCAGCCCTATACCATTTCAGACAAATGGTTTTCTAGTCTCTTAAAAATCTTCAGTATTATAGGACTCACAACTTCTGGAAGCCAGCTGCTACTGATTAATTGTTCTAACTGTAAGGAAATTTCTCCTTATTTCTAGGTTAGTTCTTGATTAATTTCTATCAGTTGCTTCTTGTCCTGCCTTCTCTGTGGCAGCCCATCAAATATTGGAACACTGCTATTATGTCACCCTAGTCCTTCTTTTCATTAAAATAGACATACCAAACTCCTGCAACCATTCTTTGTATGTTTTAGCTTCCAGCACCCTAATCAACTTCATTGGTCTTCTTTGCACTTTTTCAAGTCTCAACAACTTTTTTATATTGTGGCAACTAAAAGTCTATGCAACATTCTAAGTGTAGCCTTACTAGGGCATTGTAAAGTGATATTAACACTTCATGTGATCTTGCTTCTATCCAGTGGTGGGAATAAAATTATTTTACTATCGGTTCTGTGGATGTGGCTTGGTGGGCGTGGCAGGACAAGGATACTGCAAAATCCCCATTCCCCCAGGAGTGGGGTGGGAATGGAGATATTATAGTATCCTTCCACTGCCACGCCCACCAAGCCATACCATGCCATGCCCATAGAACTGGTAATATATTTTTTTTTTGAATCCCACTGTTGAGGTAATTCCCCGTTAGGAGAATGAGCGCATACAGGGAGACGTATTTGAGAGAAGTGTTTGAATAATACACACACAGCACACAGATACACTGTACAGTAAATGTAGGGTTTTACTTTCAATAAAGGTTTAAGCAAAGTTCAAAACAAGCAGTCCAAAGTCATTCACAGGTAAATCAGTCAGTTTTTCAACCCAGGGATAATCCAATAACAAAGTCCAGTGTCAAAAACAGTTCAGTATCAGACTCACATCAAATCCAGGGATAGCAGTCAATTAGGAAAAATGGAGGAACGGCAATACTCTCCAACAGAAGAAAACAGAGACTCACTGAGACACACCTTCTTCTGAGACTAAACAACCCAGGTTTCTGGCTCCATTTTATGGCCGTTTGAGAAGCCACACCCAATTACACTTTTATGATTCTCTTAAAGATACAGTTTTAAAATGTCTATCCTGGTTTATATATTTGCAACCGAAATACCTGTTAGGTGAATTATATTCCTAACACCCACCACTGCAGAAAATGTATTTCTTTCCCCTTCTAAGGTCCTTTGTTTGCAGAGTGCTGAGAAAATCATGAAGTTTGCATAAACTAGTGGATATGAAATAATGTTTCTAACACTTTGACAAGCTGTGCGCTGTGTAAACCATAAGAAGTTTGAGAAAAAGGTTCTGGGTTTTTTTTTTTTTTTGCGGCAGCTGTGGTTATGGCTCTGGCGGTTTTTGCAGCTTTTAGTTTTCTCTCTCTTCCTAAAAGGTCGCTCAGAGACTAAAAGGTCGCCCAGTTTTGCTTTCTGATCAGAAATAAAACTGTTTATCAGTTGGCTCGTGTTCAGTTTCACTGGACTTATCAGATTCTGAGCTGCACTCAAAAACCTTAGAATATTATTCACATTCAAATTCCTGAAGGCCAGAGAAAGACACTGAAAGCTAAATGCTGAATGCTGATTGGGCACAGCAGCCAGCCAATCAGAGAGCAGCAGAAGCCGAATAACCTGCATCATAAAGGAACCCAGCAATCTTAACACCCCTGCAGGAAGATCAGGTGATAGGTAGGTAACAAGAGGGGAGGCAGAAGAAAAAAATTGAGAAAGAAGAGGAGGAGGAGGAGTCTTAGTGGGCAGATGCTTCTTCTCACCTGCTCAGGAGTAGATTTACAGTCTGCAGG
Source organism: Pseudonaja textilis (assembly GCF_900518735.1). The sequence continues at coordinate 15,691 of NW_020769511.1, forward strand.
TTGGCTAGGGACTCCTACTGGATCCTGTTCTTTCATTCACTAGCCCAGCAAGTCTTTTCGACACTGAGTGCCGAAACAGGAGCGTGCGTGTGTGCGTGTACGTGGGAGCACCGGAAGCTGGAAGAGCAGTTCCCTGGTGCGTATGTGCATGCTGGCCATCTGGTCTTCCGGTTTCTGGCGTGTATGTGCACGTGAAGTCTGGCTGGCCAGTGCACGCAACCAGAAGCTCAGCTTCCCGGCGTGCACATGCACGCCGGGGAGCTGCTCTTCCGGTTTCCAGCGCTCCTGCACACGTGAAGAACAGCTGGTTGGAAGAGCAATGGGTGACGGTTGGCATACCAGGACACTTCTGGCATGCGTGCCATAGGTTCGCCATCACGGCATTAGGCTATTCCAATAATACTTTTAAAAAACCTGGATGAAATGTTTACTCCCTCCCCCGCCAGCACACCATTTCAGACAAATGGCTGTCCAGTCTCTTCTTAAAAAACCACCAGTGATGGGGCAGCCACAACTTCCGGTGGCAGCTGTTCCACTGGTTAATTGTCCCCACTGTTAGGAAGTTTCTCCTTAATTCCAAGTTGTTTCTCTCCTTGATTAGTTTCCATCCGTTGCTTCCTATCTTGCCTTCAGGTACTTTGAAGAATAAGCTGACCCCGTCTTCTCTGTGGTAGCCCCTCAAATACTGGAATACTGCCATCATTCCCCGCTTAGTCCTTCTTTTCTCTAGACAGACCGTAGCCAGTTCCTGCAACCATTCTTCATATGTTTTCGCTTCCAGTCCCAGAACCATCTTTGTTTTAAACTACACCTGTCACTTGTCACCCTGGCCTTTTTTTTTCCCTCTCCAAAACTGACCACACCATTGACGTCTGCACCAGGTGTAGCTTCTGAATACTCCATAGAGCAGGGGTCCCCAGCCACTGGGCCGCGGACCGGTACCGGTCCCTGGAACATTTCCTACCGGGCCGCCGGTTTGCTGGGCGCCACCATCTTGTTTGACGAGAAAGTGCTTCCGGGTGAGCTTTTCCTGTTGGAAAGCGGCGTTTGGGTCCTGAAGGAATCCTCGCACCTTAGTTTCATCGAGGGGGGGGCTTCGAATGAAACTAAGGCACGAGGATTGTTTCAGCACCCAAGGCAAGGCGAGCCGAGCGACCGCCCCGAAGCCGTCCCGAAGCGAAGCCCATCGACAAAGATACAAAGGAGGAGTTGAAGGTGGCAGGGAGAAGTGGGGGACGGCTGGCTGGCTGGTCGCTTGGCTTGCCTTGCCTTGTCATGCGTGCTGATGCCGGTACCGGGCCGCAGATCATTTTGTGATGCTGGTACCGGGCCGTGGCACAAAAAAGGTTGGGGGCCACTGCCATAGAGTAGTCCCATGGAGAGTGTTTTGTAGTAATGCAACGGAGAGATGACCAGGTCATGAGGGGTTGAGCGCAGTCAAGTTCACCCAGATGGCTGTGTCTGGGAACTGAAGTCCACTCGCCTTAAAATTGCCAAGGTTGGGACATCTGATTGTGTGGATCATTCTGGCAAGATTCTGTCTACAGGTATAGACCATGGGAAGGATCTTGGATGTCATCCAGCCCAATCCCCTGCTCAGGAAGGAGACCCTACATCATCCTAGACAATCTCTTCTTAAATACTTCCAGCATTGGAGCACCCACAACTTCTGGAAGCAGGTCATTCAAGGTCCCAAGATCTGTGACAGAAGATTTAAATCAATTCTGAAACCACTGTATTTTTCCATCTATAAGATGCCCCCGTGTTTCGGGTAGTTTCTTGCAGTAAGCACCTTACAAGCCATCACATGGGCAGAAGCGATCTGGTTAGAGCGAGTAGCACAACAAGAACAGGAAATGCATCACAGAAACAATAGAGATGAAACCAGTGATGGGATGCTGCCTGTTCGGACCGGTTTGGGTGATCCGGTAGCTCTGACTATCAGCCGCCCTCGCCCACCTGCACCTACCCTATTTCCTGCTTTGTAGCTCATCCCAATCGCGTGGCACAGTTAATTTTCCTCCCCTCGCTGTTCTACTTACCATTGCTGACTTGGAAGGTAAGTATCTGAGCTTCTAAATGCCCTATTTTCAGCATTACGCAAAGTGCGCGCTCACCAAACCGGTTGTCAAAACTGGCAGCATCCCACCGCTGGATGAAACCTAGAGTGGCAACGTGAAGCGCCTGCAATAGAATGATAGAGCTGCATATAAGATGGAGGCTCTTCTGACATCTGCGGCCTTCTCCCCTCCCCGTTTTCAAATGAATATTTTAAAGAAAAAGTAGCATCTTACGCATTGGACAATACGGTAATTCTATTTTGTTGCCCGCTACAACATTCCTTTGCTTTTATATTGTCTTTCATTCTCTAGCTGCAGAAATCAAGATGGTTTGTGACATGCACTGAAGAGACAGTATGCCTCCCAGAGCACCGCCAGAAGGTAACCTGTTTTTTTCTGACTGCGTACCTTGTACTCTTCCAAAGAATCCCTATGGGAAAGTCAGCCCCCTCCCCCCCCCCCCCCCTACAAGTACTCCTTGACTTATGTCCATTACGGCCATAATTTCTACGGTGAAGCAAGACTGTTGTTCAGTAAGCCCCACCCCCCTATTATTAACTTTTTTTTTTGCACTTGTTAAACGAATCGCACGTTCGTTAAGCGGACCCGGCTTGCCACTTGTCGGAAGCCGGATGGTTTACAAATCGCAATCACACGACCTGGGATACAGAAATACAGGCCAGTTGCCAAGCAACACAAATTTTGATCCCGTGGTTGCCGAGATGCTGTCCTGGTCGTACGGGTGAGGACCAATAAAAGGTTCAGTCGTGGCAACCGGACCCCCGTTTATTCAAACGGAGATGTTTCATTACTCCCCCAAGTAACTTCAGTCAAAATACAACATTTCGGATAGGCGGAGAATCTGCGGAATTAATTAGAATTAGAAGAACTTTATTGTCATTGTACAACTACAACGAAACTGTGGATGCACCCCAGCAGCTGTTCGCAAGACAATAAAACCAAAGCACTTAAAAATGAAGATAAGAAAAATAGAGTACCCACGTCTCCATTTGCAATTTGAGAGTACAAAATCTATGAATATACACACTTGCCATACTGACTGGACGGGGGCAAGGTTCCTCCCCAAAATGAAAAACAAGGTGTAAAATGAAGGCTCGGTCTTCCAGGCCCAAAGTACCCAAATAGGTTCACTCATGACAACAGGACCAAAGTTTATTCAGAGATGTTTCATTATATTGCATTTCATTTTGGGGGGAAACTGTAAAGCAAAGAGAAGCTCCATTCTCCACAAAGACCCTAATACGAAGCAGTTGCCTACTCTGAACCTCCCTCCTAGAATACCTCCATCCTCAGTTGAAATAATAAAAATAATTACAATTTGGATAGGATGGGATGGGATGGAAGAGCTGAAAGGGACCTTGGAGGTCTTCTAGTCCAACCCCCTGCTCAAGCAGGAGACCCTGTACTATTTCAGACAAATGGTTGTCCATTCTCTTCTTACAAGCCTCCAGTGATGAAGCTCCCACAACTTCTGGTGGCAGGCTGTTCCACTGGTTAATTGTCCTCGCTGTTAGGAAGTTTCTTCTTAATTCCAGGTTGCTTCTCTCCATTCATTGTTTATTGTCCTTCCCTCTGGTGTTTTGTAGAATAATCTTCTTCTGTGGAAGCCCCTTAGATCTTGGAGTAGTCCTGTCATGTCACCCCTAATTCCTTTTTTCTTTAGACGAGTCAGACCCTAATCCTCCAGATTAGGTCAGTTAGATCAGTTGTAGATTTGGGACGCATAGCAAGAGAAAATGCGTCACAGCAACGGACATTAAGTTCCTTCCTGCGGCTACTGGATGGTTGTTGTTGTTTTTTTTAAACCAATGTTTGCTTTTCCCTAACCACAGTGTTGAACGCCCCAACCACCAGAAGCCAGCGATCTGTAGTTGTTGGTTTTGTAATACTCTTCTGTCTGTTTCTCTGCACCTCTTGGATCGGTACGCTGAGTAAGTATTTAATTTCTCTCCCATGATTTATCCCTTTAGAGGCTCACCCAAGCCTCCAAGGCAAACTTTGAAACATTGTTTAGAATAGTTTGGGTGTGCTTGTGTCCCTCACAAAGTGGCGGGGTGTGTCTCGTGATAATGGTGATAAAAGGAGAAGGAGCAAACTCAAAACCCTAACCTTCTCTCAGCCAGTACTTGAGTATTGAAGGTTTGTCTTTAAATGAATCCAAACTCCAGCTCCTCTTTAGGACAATGATGGTTTATTCAATATAGCATCAAACAACAAATACTCCAATCAGGCAAGAATGGCTAAAAGCCAGGCAAGGTTAGAATTGGGTTTTCTCCCTTTCCTTTTATCACCATTATCAAGAGACACACTCAGGCCTATATGCAGTTCTAATTCTGGCTACGCCTAACCCATTATCCCTAAATGCTATTAACCCTATAACATGTTTACATCCCTACCCTATTCCAACCCTCACTAACTGATCCCCAGCTGGTGTCACCTTCACCATGTTTTAACCTAAGTCCCAATTACCACCTATATGTGCCCCAACCGACTTTAACAATATGCCCCACATCAATAAAGAGCCAGCTCCAGCAGCCCCGCAGTTGTTGCAGAATCCATCCTGCAGCCCCGCAGTTGTTGCAGAATCCATCCTCAGCTCTGCTGAGTCATTCCAAAACCATCGGCCAGCACACAAGCAGAAATACAGATCTGGCAGCAGCAGAGATAAGGTAACCTGGCCAGCTGACTTGCTGCGAGGCATATTCAGAGCTGATGGGCTCTGGGTGAACTCAAAGCCCATACCTGCCAGCTTTCATGCCATCAATGTAAAGATGAACTGAATGGGAAAAACTCCCGGGTTTGTGACCTAGCCCAAAAGTCGCCAACGACCTTTCATCATCTTCACCTGATAGTCATGGACAACAGGCAATCCTTGACTTACTTCAGTTCATTTAGTGGCACCTCTCGACGTCTGTGCCGTTGTAACTGTGAACGATCACTGAACAAACTGTTGTTAAGTCGAAGACGATTTGCCTTAGCAGTCATAATTTCAAGGTATGACTTCACGGGGAAGAAACCTTTAAAGGAAGCGTACCAAAATATATTTTCAGTTTTTGGCAAATACAATCCTAGCCGCTGTTAATACATTGACAATCAGATATTTCAAGCCTTTACTATATATTTCAGGTAAAATTCCCAATAAAAATATCTCTGGTTTCAAGTCTATATGTTTTTTTGTCATTTTTTTCCAACCACATGTGGATTTTAGTCCAGTATTTTTTAGCATCCACACAAGTCCACCACATATGGTAATATGAGCCAGGTGTCTGATGACATTTCCAACATTTTTCGGATTTATTCTTGAACATTCCTGCTATTCTTGTCGGGGGGGAAAATGCCACCTGTAAAACATCTTATACAAATTTTCTTTATATGCAGTTGACATTGTCATTTTATAATTTTGAGACCACAATTTTTTCCATTTCTCTAAATCAACCCCATATCCAAAATTCTTCCCCCAAGCAATCATAGTTTCTTTAACTTGTTCTTCTTCTAGTTTAATTTCTAATAAATATCCATACAATTTTTTAATCACCTTTTCATCAGTACCTGTCAAAATCTTATCTAAATCCATCAATTTATCATAGAAACCTTCCGTTTTAGAATCTTTATCATACCTAATAATATATTAATAATATATATAATATAATATATTATATATAATATATTTTCTTTGGGCACGTTGTACTTAGCAAGATTCTGTCAGCCAAAAGCCCACCTGATAATAAACCTCCATTACAGGTTTCATAGAAAAGCGAAAACATGGCACGCTTCGGAAAGCAGTCGTGAATATGAGGAATTATATGGTATCTCTGGATGAAAATTATACCTCGCTTAATGGTATGTAAAGTGTGATGACCTGGGGCATGGCACAAAAGCCAATCAGCCAGAGAACAGGTATAATTCCCCTGTTATTGCTCCAACTTTGCCCCCAAATGCACATGAGGCTCCACAGATTCCATGCTTGTTCCCAACAAATGCTCGCTCAACTACCGCCATGGATTCAGGCTCCCACGGGGGCATGACGTCAAGAGCTCCATATCTGAAGATGCACATTTCCACACGGGTTATGGCAGAAGGGAAGAATGGCTGGGATAACTTAATCCTAATCTCACCTGTGGTCACCTGAACAAAGTTTGAGGCACTGGCAGCCAGCCAGCTTGCATTTACAACGGGGTTGCAGCATCCCACGGTCAGGTAGTTGCCGCTGCCAACCTTCTCCTGCAGTGGTGGGATTCAAATTTTTTGGGCTACCGGTTGTGTGGTTGTGGCGTGGTGGGCGTGGCAGGCGTGGCTTGATGGGCAGGGCTTGATGGGCAGGGCAGGGGAAGGAGACTGCAAAATCTCCATTTCTACCCCACTCCAGGGGAAGGATATGTTGTAAAATCCCCCTTCCTTCCCCACCCCACTAACCTGCTTTCCAGCTCCGTTCTCCTGGGCAGGGCAACCAAAGGAGACCCAGCTGATCAGCTGGGACTCGATGGGAGGCAGAGAAGAGATGGGGGTTGGCGGAGCCAGTCAGAAGTGGAATTGGCCAGTTCTCCGAACTACTCAACATTTCCGCTACCGGTTCTCCAGAACTGGTCCGAACCAGCTGAATACTACCTTTGGTTTTGGTGACGCCAAAGACAGCAATGGATAAAGAGACATTTTTCTCTCTCAACGTCTAGTTTGTACTACAGTAGCACGGATGATATAAATATAATTTTTTTACTATTGGTTCTCTGGGCATGGCTTGGTTGGTGGGGTGTGGCTTGGTGGGAGTGGCTTTGTGGGCGTGGCAGGGGAAGGATATATCGCAAAATCCCCCTTCTCTCCCCACCCCACGAACCTGCTTTCCAGCTCCGTTCTCCTGTGCAGGGCAACCAAAGACTCAGCTGAGACTCAGTGGGAGGCAGAGAAGAGATGGGGTCAGCGGGGCCAGTCAGAGGTGGCATTGGCCGGTTCTCTGAAATACTCAAAATTTCTGCTACTGGTTCTCCAGAACCGGTCCAAGCTGGCTGAATACCACCTCCGTTCTGCTGGCTTCCCATGAGCAGCATCAATAGGGAAGCCGGCAGGAAAAGCCACAGGCTGGTCCTCTAAAATCCCAAAGGTGCTTTTTCAAGAGGCAACTGGACTTTCTGGTTTTTCTTTCGAAGACAAATTCTGATCAGTTAAGATCTGCTACTCACGTTTTTTTCAGATACCGATTTGATCTGGGAAGTTGAGAAGTTGGCCCTACCTTTGGCGCTGTTGACTGTAAAGCATCAAGAACTTAAAGCCGAGCTTGGTAAGTCAGTGTGCTGCCCCTCCCCTCTCCTGTTCTAAGGGTATTTATTCAACCCCTCCCCAAAGGTCCTCAGAAAACACCCCCGTTGCGCAGATTCGGATTCCAAGCTCTGCACAGTCACAAATACAAGTCAGTTGCCAAGCCTCTGAGTTTGGGCGATGCTGCAATGGCCGTAATCCTGAAAAACGCTCTCAAATCACTTTTTTCAGTGCCTCTGTGACTTCGAGTGCTCCCTAAATTTACCGCTGTAAGTCGAGGACTACTGTACAAGTCTCTTCTAATGAAAAACTAGGAAGCCATGAACATTCCACCCCAAAATGTTGATGAGAAAATGTATGAAATATAGGATCCAGAACTGCAAATTATGTCTATTCCTGAAAGAAACAGCCTTAAAGTTTCGTTACATCCTGACGGGGTTTTTCTTCTTAAAAAAACAACAACACACATTTCAATAAATTGTGTTGAAAGTGTTAACCGAACTGTTCTTCTTTTAAATTTTGGTGGTTTGTTTGTTTGTTTTTTCTTGCTCTTTTCTCTCTCTCCCCATATCAAAATCATGATTGGGTTCAAAGCGGACCTCCAAGCCAAACTGTCCACAGACTGGATAATCCATAGAGGTAAAATGTATTATTTTGGGGACCAGACGCTTCAGCAGGAAGAATGGGTAAAGCGCTGTGCTGCCCACAAAGCTGAAATTGTGTCCATTGAAGATAAGGATGAACAAGTAAGTGCGCTATTTTGCCCCCTCCCTTTCCTGATGGAGCTGAGTTTGGCTGTTTGTATCCGTGGGCTTGTGGTCTATCCCAGGGGTGTCAAACTTGATTTCACTGAGGGCCGCATCAGGGTTGTGTTTGACTCAGGGTGCGGGGTGGGCATGGCCAGGCCGACGTCACTCGTGTCGGCGCCTGTGGTGGCCCAAGAGTTTTGCCAGCAGTAACGGGTTCCCGAGCTCCATTTTCAGATGCAACTGCCTCCTGCAACCCTCTGCAAGTGAAAACAGAACTTGGCAGGACTGCGCGCATTTTTGCTGGCAGATGCATTGTTGAGCAGTCCTTCACCGTTCCCAGGACAGCCCCATGGGCCAGATCTAAGCACCTTGCGGGCTGGATCCGGCCCACGGGCCTTGAGTTGGACACCCCTGGAATTTCATAGCCTTCATTATAACCCTCGCTTGGTGTTCGCACAAGGTAAGTGGCTAGGAGTTAGAATGACTTTGTCATTGACTGAGTTGTTGTATCCTTTTGCTCTTGGCCATCCTGGCCTTGATCTGGCAGAAAAGTTTACCAGCCTAAAATTGGCTGTGCCCATTGCTGGCCCCTCTCCTGTATGAATTGTCTCTGGATAATCTCTGGATAGCAAGACATCTGATTGGAAAGCTGTCCTCAGGCGCTCAGGCCAGGGGTGCAGGAGAGGGCTCAACACTTGGAATACTGCATCCAGTTTTGTTACCGCGATATTAAAAAAAAAAAAAGATGTTGAGACTCTGGAAAGACTGCAGAGAAGAACAACAGAGATGATTAGGGGCCTGGAGGATAAAACATGAAGGTCTACTTTAAAGAAGGGGACACGGTGGCTCATTGACTAAGACGCGGAGCTTGTTGATCAGAAAGGCCGGCAGTTCAGCGGTTCGAATCCCTAGTGCCACGTAACGGAGTGAGCTCCCGTTCCTTGTCCCAGCTTCTGCCAACCTGGCAGTTCGAAAGCATGTAAAAAAATGCAAGTAGAAAAATAGGGACCACTTTGGTGGGAAGGTAACAGCACTCTGTGCACCTTTAGTGCTTAGTCATGCCAGCCACATGACCCCTGGAGATGTCTTCGGACCGCATTGGCTCTTAGGCTTTGTAACGGAGATGAGAACGGCCCCCTAGAGCCGGAAACGACTAGCGCATATGTGAGGGGGAACTTTTACCTTACTTTAAGGAAAAGAGGGAATTAGGAGTGACGTGATAGCAGTCCTCCAATATTTGATGGGCTGTCACAAAGAAGAGGGGATTCTCCGATGTATCTGAAGGCAGGACAAGAAGCACAACAGATGGAAATTCATCAAGGAGAGAAGCAACCGAGAACTAAGGAGGAATTTCTTGACAGTGAAAACAATTAATCAGTGGAACAGCCTGCCACCAGGAGTTGTGGCTGCTCCGTCATTGGAGTTTTTCAAAAAGAGATTGGACAACCACTTGTCTGAAACGGTATACGGTCTCCTGCTTGAGCAGGGGGTTGGACTAGAAGACCTCCAAGGTCCCTTTCAACTCTGCTGTTCCGTTAATCTGTTAATGAAAAGGATCCTCTCTTAACGGGGGAAGATTTCGTTGTTTATACGATGAGCCAATAACAAGATTTTAAAGTTTGGAGACTAGAGCAGGGGTCCCCAACACCTCCCACCTGAGTCCATGGACCAGCACTGGGCTTCAGCAGGCCAGAAACCTGGCCACACATCCCATCAGCAGGACGCAGGCAGCATGCAAAATTGATAAAGTGGACGAGACTTTTAAGAGAAAAGACAAAAAGATTACGAGAGAGCAGTTATTGGAATTGTATTTGTGGGACTTCAATATCGCTGGCCGAAAGAAGGATACATAATTAATTTGTTTAGGGTTCAAGTAATGGTTTGTTATCTCTGGTGATGCCTAAAGTTTTTTTTTTAACTTTATTATTGTTATTGTGGGGAGCAATGGATTAATTTGTAATTATTTTTCATGTTAATTATTAACTGGTATTACTGATTTATTTTCCCCCTGTACTTTTAAAAAATGTTCTATGTATGTGCGTATTTTATTATGTATTTCTGTCTTAGGGCTCGTATTATTCTTACTTGTTTGATAAAATCCTTCATAAAATTATTGGGGCAGGGGAAGAGATTACACCCAAGCTCCTCCTTGGTTCCCGCTAATTGCTGCATTGCTTCAGATATCTGACATATCTCGCTCTTTTCTAAGTATACCCTAGGCAGAGGTGGTCTGCTACTGGTTTGCACCGGTTCGGACGAACTGGTAATTAAGATTCTGCACAATTCAGCGAACTAGCAAATCCCACCACTGACTGGCATCACCCCCGCTCATTTTTTGGCCTGGAAAAAATGGCTGTTTTCAGGCCATTTGGGGGGTGTTTTCAGGACATTTGGAAGGCTGTTTTCAGGCTGTATTTCAGGACATTTGGGAGGCTGTTTTCAGGCTGTATTTCAGGACATTTGGGAGGCTGTTTTCAGGCTGTGTTTCAGGCCGTTTGTGAGCCATTTTCAGGCCATTTTTCAGCCGAAAAAAACAGCCTGGAAACAGCCCAAATAATGGCTTGAATACGGCCCCCAAACAGCTGAAAATGCCCCCAAAATAGCCAAAAAAAGGCAGGCTGAAAAATAGGCAGGGGTGGGGCCAGCCAGTGATAGGATTAGCCCCAACTGGCTGAATCCTACCTCTGCCTTTGAGGCAAGTGGCTGGGAGGCGGGACTGGGTATGATGAGTGACATCACCTACCCAGTCACGTGACCAATTGGCCATGCCTACCCAGACAGAGAAGCGGTTGTTAAGTTATTCAAATCCCACCACTGACCCTTTGGGTTGTATTTGCGCTCTTTCCGCTTCTGCATATTCTTCCAAAGATGCATCTGTGCAGGCTCCGATTTGAAAAGTGTTCCGGGTGAGAATTTGTGATTTCATTTTTCCAGAGGTTTCTAGGAACATCCGTCGCCTCCAGATCTGGTCCCTTCTGGATTGGATACAAGTATCATGCCCAGGACAGTAAATTTGTCTGGCAAAACCCTGCAGTTCCAGCCTATCCTACGTAAGTATATCGTTTCAGTTTGTCTGTAGCTTGGAATGGAGCTTCACATCTGGGGGAGAAGGCAGATGATGCAATATGTGGGGTCC
>NW_020769511.1:75218-86252 GCF_900518735.1 Pseudonaja textilis
CCATCTATCTCCTCTCCTCCTTCTCTCCTTCCTTCCTCCCTCCCCCGCTCTTCCTCCTTGAATAATCTGAATAATATTTACCATGGTTGGTCACACAGTCAGCCAGATGTTTGGACTGTGTTTGGCATTTTTACCCACCAACGGAGTCCTTCCCAAGGACCTGGGATAGGTAGATGTGCTTGTTTGAGTTAACAAAAGGTATGTCAACGGATGTCAGCTGTTCCAAGCCAAAGTGCCTTTTGCAATTGACAGGTGGTGAGTTTGTCAATGCCAACGGTGTTTCAAGGAGTGCTCCAGTTGCTTCTGGGATTGCATCCAAGGCACCTATTATTACTGGTAGCACCTTTGCTTGCTTTTGCCTGAGTCTCTGAATTTTGTTACTTTCTCCAGTTCTTTCTCTTCTATTCTGCTGTCTCTTGCTACTGTCACGTCCGTTATCCAGACTTGTGTGTATGTGTGTGTGTGTCTTTCTAATCAACAATGGTTAAGTCTGGAGTGTTTTGTGGCAGGAGCTTGTCTGTCTGGATTCTAAAATCCCAGAGGAATTTTATCTTTTTCATTTTTCTTCATCTCTTTTGGGGTCTGTTTCTCGTGTTGCGGGGTTCAGGTTTGAAGGCTTTTATTAGGCATCAACCTCTCTACAAGTTGGGCTGGTTGACATTTTATTTATTTAATTGTTTAGAAAATTTATATGTAGCCTTTCAAAGACAACTACAGGCAGTCCTTACAAGGGTTCATTTTGTGAGCCTTCAAAGTTACAGCATCCCTGAAAAAAAGCGACTTAGGGCCCGTTTTTACACACTTATGACCGTTGCAGCATTCCCGCGGTCACAGGTTCAGAATTTGGATGCTTGCCAGCTGACTCATATTTATGACGGTTGCAGTGTCACATGCTCCTCTTTTACGACCTTCTGACAAGCAAAGGCAATCGGAAAGCCGGATTCACTTAACAACCAGGTTACTAACTTAATAGCTGCAGTGATTCGCTTAATAACAGCGGCAAGAAAGGTTATCAAATAGGGAAAAATTCATTTAACAACTATCTCGCTTACCCAACATGAATTTTGGGCTCAATTGTGGTCGTAAGTCGAGGACTACCTGTACCAGGCCCCAGTTGGGTTTTGGGTTTCCAGACAGCTGTTTCCTACAGCTGGGTCTGTCTCAGGTTTCCTTTAATCTCCTAAAATTTCTCCTTCATTTATGATTCCCCCCCGCCCCCCCGCCCTCTCACAGATGGGTTTTGCAGATTGGCATTGTACTTTAATTCCCCAAATAAATGAAACCAATGCAGTAAATTTCCTTTATATCTAATATTACCTTTGCCAAGTTGCAAAGCGGCTGAAATTCCTGCTTTTTTCATTTCTGTACAAGTCCAGGTGTCTAAAATGTTGATTATAGTTCCCAGGAGTTTAAAGCATTTGTTGTCTGGATTGTAATGCTCACAGTGGTCGTTTCCCAACTATGGCAGAGATTATTATATCCCCAACAGTTGCTTTCTTTGCAGAAAATCTGCAGTTCCAGGCTTGACAAATACAGAGCCAGGCCTAAAAATATAACTGTTCATTTAGTGACAATTTAATGACCATTCAAAGTTACAAGAGCACTGGAAAAAAAAGTGACTTATGACCATTTTTCATACTTACAACTGTTGCAGCGTCCCCGTGGTCACGTGATCATGGTTGCACTGTGCAGGGATCATGTGATCCCCTTTTGTGACTTTCTGACAAGCAAAGGAAGCCATATTCACTCAACAGTCATGTCACTAACTTTAACAGCTGCAGGGTTTCATTTAACAACGATGGCAGGAAAGGTCCTAAAATGGGACAAAACACATTGGCCAAGCGTGTCGCTTAGCAACACCAATGTCGGGTTCAATTGTAGTCGTAAGGCGAGGACTACCTGTAGATGAAGTTGCATTTGGAGGGAGGATACAGAGAATTTGTCCTCCTCAAGCTACCCATGGCCAAGTTGTTAAATGTGGTGTGGATTTTGCCCTCTGCTATAACGGAAGGCACAATGTTGTGCGCCCAAAAGGATGCCATTCAGAGGAACGAAACCTGGTGTGTAAATAAGAAACATTGGATTTTTTTCCCCCCCTGCAAATGGCTATGTGGGAACTTTCAGAGGAAGCCTCTCCACCAAACAGGGGGGGAAAAAAGAGCAACGGGACAAACCTGCCTACCCCAATGTCCTTTAGGGGTTTCTCTGGATTGAAACTCTCAACGCTCCAAGATTGGAAACTCCTTTGGAGCTGCGAGGTCCTTGTTGTTTGCTCTCTGGGCCTGGTTCTTTTCTTGCAGACATTTCATGACCTAACTAGGTAACATGGGCAGACTCCATTGTGGTTGTATGTCAAAGATTACCGGCGGAAGAAAATAGACTGGAAGACCTCCAGGTCCCTTCCAACCTTTTGAATTGTTATTCTTCTATTCTGTATTTTTCTGCTATTCTTTTATTGGTTATTCTGTTAGTTGGTTATTCTGCTATTCTGTTATTCTGCTATTCTGTTATTCTGTTATTCTGTTATTCCGTTATTCTGTTATTCTGCTATTCTTTTATTTGTCATTCTGTTAGTTGGTTATTCTGCTATTCTGTTATTCTGTTATTCTGCTATACTATTATTCTGCTACTCTGTTTTCTGCTATTCTGTTATTTGTTGCTCTGTTATTCTGCAATTCTGTTACTCTGTTACGCTGGTATTCTGTTATTCCACTATTCTGTTTTCTGCCGCTCTGTTATTTGTAACTCTATTGTTCTGTTATTCTATTACCTGCTGTTCTGTTGTTCTGTACTCTGTTGCTACTCCTGCTACTCTGTTATTTGTTACTCTATTCCATTATTCTGTTTCTCTGTTGTTCTGCTATTCTATGACTCTGTTATTCTATATATATATATATTTGGCATAGAAAGGGAGGATGAGCTCAGCCCCTGCAGATTTTTTTATTTATTTTTATTTGTCAATTGCTTGCAAGATAATAGGTATAAGTAAAAACATAGTTATGAATACATTGATACATATAAGAAAAATTAAAAAAAATATAAAAGAAACAATGGGACAGGGACGGTAGGCACGTTGGTGCGCTTATGCAGCTGCTTAAACACCTTTTTTTCTCCTTTTTTCTCCCTCCCACAGTGGTATTGGGCTGGCTCGGGCCCACTTTGAAAAACAGCCACCATCTAACCTCAGGAAATCCAACTTTTTCCACTTCGTGCTTGCAATGTACGACCGCCATGGACAGCCAGTGGAGATCGAGAGGACGTCTTTCATCGACTTTGTGGAGAAGGACAGAGTAAGGTCCAAACCCATGCTTGGTTTTTGCAAATGTCTCCCCAAACGCGCGCACACACAACACACACACACACACACGCACAGGAAATAGTCAGGATAGAATATCCTCCAACCCTTCCAGTTGCAGTTATTTCGATATTTTTTCCCCCAGCAGTCATCAGAATGCAGCAGAGCTAGACGGTTGTTGGAGTAAAATTGAAAATATCCTTGATGGCTCCCTGAGCGCTTTTTTCATTCATGTATTTATTTTATTATTGAACATTTGTGTGGGGGGCGGGTGGGGGGAAGGAAGGAAAAGATAAGCCACAGGAGACCCAGCATATAAAAGAAAAAAATAACCAGGAATAAGTGGCAAGCAGGAATACCCGAGAATCTCAAATAGCATAAAGGGAATTTTGCTGCAAAATATCATTATGACTTATTATAAACTATACCTATTTTTTTAAAAAAAGAAAGTGAAAATTCTTCTTCATTAAGCCTTCACCCAAAGCTACCAGGTTAATATTTTAAATACATTTTATTAAGTGTCATTCCAAGATATAAATACAAATAAACCCAAACATTAGAAAACCCAGAGAAAGTGAGAGAGAGATAAAAAACATGACTCCTGACTTTTTCAGCCCAGTAAAATGCAAAACCCCCCACAACCGTAACATTTTGTTTTACACTTCACAAATTTTTAAACTATTCCTATAATAACAAAACCATTGTAGTCATCAATATCCAAGTTCCATTTTTTTCAGTTTCTTACAAAAAGTCCAGAATCTGTTTTCAAGTAGAAACAAAGCTCAGCAAAATCCCTTTGATTAAAACGGCCCTTTTCTCCTTCTCTGCTCACTCTGTCAAACTAGCTGCTTAGTGCAGTATAAATGGCTATTTAAAACTATCAACTATGATACCTCCACTCCATGCTAGAAATCTAGTTTTCCATACAGTTAAGATGGTCTCTGGGTTAAAATCCTCATCTGATAAAGACGACATTTGTAGGGCACTGAGGGCATATTTGAGGAGTGCCATCTAGATTTTCACACACACACATAGATTATAGACATGCGCGCGCGCGCGCACACACACACACAGAGGTAGATAAGAAAAAGGAAGGAGGAAAGAGAGAGAGAGAGAAAGAAAGAAAGAAAGAGAGAGAGAGAGAGAGAGAGGAAGGAAGGAGAGAGAGAAAGGAAAGAAGGAAAAAGAAAGGAAAAGAGAAAAGGAGAGAAAGAAAGAAAGAAAGAGAGAGAGGAAGGAAGGAGAGAGAGAAAGGAAAGAAGGAAAAAGAAAGGAAAAGAGAAAAGGAAATAAAGAGAAAGAAAGAAGAAAATAGAGAGAGAGGAAAAAAAGAAAGGAGAGAGAGAAAGAGAAAGAAGAAAAAGAAAGAGAAGAGAGAGGGAAAGAGAAAGAAAGAGACAAAGAAAAAGACAAAGTGAGTGAGAGACTGGGGAGGGGGGCTCAGGAATGAGTCAGCCTGGACAGGATGTCAAGGTAAGAGAAGGAGGTAGAAAAGAGGAAGAAGAAGAAGAGGATGGTTGCACCCCAGGCTAATTTCTGCAAGAGGCACTTTCAGAAATAGACACCCCCGCCCTCTTCTTTTCCCAAACTCCCCATCTTGGCAAAAGGAAGACCAGGGATTTCCCCAAGACCCAGAAAGCAGGAGACAATCCCAGTTTATCCACTCCCCTTCCAGCTTCTTGTATCTCCCAAGAAAAAGCATCCCCCACTTGCCTGCCGTTCCTGGTTGAACGTGTCCCTGAGGAACACCAGGAGGAAAATATCCATTGTGTGGCTTTTTTCATTCCTCCTGACAGGAGCAGAACGGAGAGAAAACCAACAACGGCATTCACTACCGGCTGCAGTTGCTGTACAGTAACGGTAAGGACCCCACCACTTGAGTTCCGCGCTGTGGTGAAGACTACTCAGAAGATGGGAGCTTCTGAGATACATTTGCTCATCCAACTTTTGTCTTGGCCTTCCACCTGCAGTCAAATAGTTAGGATAGAGTTCACCTGCAGTCAATACAGTTCATGGTGGCTTCAGAAGTTTGCAAGGTATATTTGCAGGCAGTTGAAGAAAGGACACGCCCCCCCCCCCCTCCTCAACTCATCCCACAGGGCTGGAGGTCAGCACTTGGGGTCTCCTCTTTTAAGCAAACTCTGGAATTCTTGCAAAATTCGAAGTAAAGCTTGTCTAAAGCAGGGGTCTCCAACCTTGGCAACTTTAAGACTTGTGGACTTCAACTCCCGGAATTCCTCAGCCAGCCAAGGACAGGGCTGAGATGTTGGCTTCAGTTTGACTGTCAAGGCAGAGCTGGCTGAGGAATTCTGGGAGTTGAAGTCCACAAGTCTTAAAGTTGCCGAGGTTGGAGACCCCTGGTCTAAAGCATTTGTAAGAAACCTATCTAGGCCTTGAGAAAGAGTGCAACCAAGAGGATTAGGAGACTGGAGGGTAAAACGTATGAAGAACGATTGCAGGAGTACGGCCAGTTTAATAAAGAAGAGGACTAGCGATGACGTGGTAGCAGTGTTCCAATATTTGAGGGGCTACCACAAAGAAGAGGGAGTCAAGCCATTCTCCAAAGCACTGGAAGGCAGGTTAAGAAACAATGAATGGAGAAAAGCAATCTAGAACTAAGGAGAAATTTCCTGACAGTGAGAAACAATTAACCGGTGGAACAGCTTGCTACCAGAAGCTTTGCGTGCTCCAACACTGGGGGTTTTAAAGAAGAAATTGGACAGCCATTTATTTGGAATGGTCTAGGCCAGGGTCTCCTCCTTGAGCAGGGGGTTGGGCTAGAAGACCTCCAAGGTCCCTTCCAATTCTGTTACTCGCTTATTCTGTTTTCAAAGCAAGCCAAAACAGTTCTGCATCCCTGCTTGCGTTATCTTGGTTGCTTTTCACAGCTCGCTCATCTTCTTAAAAAAAACAACATTTTGCACCATTGAATGCCAAGTTATAATAGACCTTCAGTCCAGTTTTTAAACTTTTAGAACCTTTCCCCCAAATGTGGCCACTTTACAAAAAGAGAACTTCAACTCTTAGAATTCCCCAGCCTGGAATCCTGGTTAGGGAATTCTGGGAGCGGAAGTTGACGTGTCTTCCAATGTCCCAGTTTGAAACCCATTGGTGTAGACCCAGGCTGGGGAGTCAGAGGGTTAAACACCATGGAGACTTAACTTGCAGGGTTGTTGTGAGCATTAAAAAAGAAAAGGGATGGTTGTCTTGAGCTGCTGTGCCGTGATTCTCAGCCTTGACAATTTGAAGAGAGGTGGACTTCAACTCTCAGAATTTCCCAGCCAGCAGGGCTGGCGTGGGAATTCTGGGAGTTGAAGTCCATCCATCTTCAAGTCGCCAAGTTGAGATACGCTATTCTAAACTAACTTTGCTTTTTCCCAGGGCTTCGAACTGAGCAAGATCTCTACGTACGACTCATTGACTCCATGTCCAAGCAGGTAACAACACCCTGTGCTTGGGGTGCTACGGGGAAGCATCTGTAACATGTCTTTGGCTGGGCTTAAAAGGTTCAGAGTTGATAGGTCTGGGATTCAGAACAAACTGTTCTAACCTAGGCTTCCTTAGAAAGCATAAAACACAATCTTAGTTCTGGCAAAACCTCTTTTATTTCAACGGCTGTGAATTACGTTCATTCACAGCCCGCAAGGCTTGGCAAACAGCCTTTCAGGGGAATGTTGATAAACACCCACCTTATCAAACTTGGAATGCTGCCAGAGAACGAATTGCAGGCGTAGGGCAAGGCCAAACTTGACACGGAGTCAAATAGAACTTTTCAAAACTTGAACTGACCGGATGAACTAATTGCTTCCTGCAAAGGCTCACGTCCCCTTTTATGTCTTATGGAAGGGGCCAGTCATCCCTGAGGTGTGGCCTTACTCTGGAGTCGACTCTGCTTTCTCAATTGTTCTTGTCTTCTGCTACCTTTGTGTATGCGCAGGCTGGGAACCGCCTCCAGAAGCTCCCCTGCCTCACTGCTGTCTGAGCCCGAAGGCAGCTGGTGACTGCCAGCCTGCCCTGGCCCCATCTCTGCCTCCGATGCAGAGCCCTCATCCAAGCCTTCCTTAGCCTCCAAGACTGTCCCAGGTTCCTCCCCAACCTCCTCGCTACCGTCCAACTCTGCTGCCAGGTCCATCAGCCACCGGCAGGCCACAACACACACACCACAACGCCCATCGCAAGCTCCTCGAAAGGACACTGGGAATTGTCATTTGGAGGAAGCCGCCATGAACAGCTTCTTTTCACAAGGAGACAGGGCCTTCCCACCAACTCAACTGTACAGATAAGTCCTCGATTTATGGGCACAGCTGAGCCCAACATCTCCGTTGCTAAGCAAGGCAGTCGTTAAGTGAGTTTTGCTTCCATTTTATGACCTTCCTTCTGACAAGTCGAGTCAATGGGGAAGCCGGTTTCACTGAACAACCGTTTTACTAATTCAACAACCGCAGGGATTCACTTAACAAAGGTGGCCAGAAAAGTCGTAAAATGGGACAAAACTCACTTAACAAATTCCTCCCTTAGCAGTACACACCTTGCGCTCAATTGTGGTCGTAAGTTGAGGACTACCTGTATTGTATTTTACTCGCAGAAATACAACGGTTTCCTATTTACCACAAATCGTCGCAACATACGATCTTTGATCTACCCAGGATCAAATAAAATTAAATGTCCCCATCAACCCATGTTATGAAAAGGCAGAACTTTTTGTCATTTCCCCGCCAAAATTAGGCCTTATCCTAAAATTTTGTAGTGGAGGAAAACGGCTATGGAGATTCTGGTTGTCCCAAAGATTTTTTTTTTTTTTCCAAGAGGCAACTGGACTTCCTGGTTTTTTTTCCTTTTGAAGATGTTTCGCTTCTCATCCAAAAAGCTTCTTCAGTTCTGAGCTCTGAACTGAAGAAGCTTCTTGGACGAGGAGCGAAACATCTTTAAAGAAAAACCAGACAGTCCAGTTGCCTCTTGGACCGATGGACCGATGGGATAGTGGAGGAAAAATGCAATCCAGTCTCCGTTTGATGCAAAAACAAATCACTCTCCGAATCTGCACACTCTGAAACAAGCTCGCTCTGGAAAAGGAGTCCCAGGGAATTAATTCTTGCAAATAATTGAAGATGCTTCATTAACTTTCCATCTTATTAATCAACACCATTAAGTGGAGAGGCAGATTCCTGGCTGGGTGTTAAGAGCACCCAGCCCAGATGGGGCAGCGGGTGTTTAACACCTACTTTGCACCAAGGAGTATCCAACTCCTGGTTTTTTTTTTGAACCCTCGATTTTTCTCTCAGAGCTCTGGCTTTCTGCTTGATGTTAAAATGAAAAGAAGGAAGAGAATAATGCTCCATTAAAAAAATAAATAAAGATGGCTCTGCAGTCAGGAAATCCAACTGTTCTTCCACCCTGGCATTATTTGAATTAACTGGTAGTCCTCGGGTTACGATGGCGATGGAGCCCCAAATTTCTGTGGCTAAATGAGACAGTCATTAAGCGAGTTTTGCCCCGTTTTACAATCTCTCCTGCCGGAGTTGTTAAGGGAAGCACTTCAGTTGCTAAGTTAATAACACAGTTGCTCGGTGAATCTGGCCTCCCCTCTGACTTTGCTTGTCAAAAGGTTGCAAAAGAGGATCACATAACCCCAGGACACTGTGACCGTCATAGATTTGAGTCAGTTGCCAAGTGTCTGAATTTTTGATCACATGCCCCTGGGGAATGCTGCAATGGTTGTAAGTGTGAAAAGCGATCATAGTGAGTCACTTTTTTCAGTGCCGTTGTAACTTCCAACAGTTGCTAAACAAAACGGTTGTAAGTCAAGACCTGGAATACTGCATCCAGTTCCGGTCATCACAACACAAAAAAGGTGTTGAGACTCTGGAAAGAGTGCAGAGAAGAGCAACAAAGATGGTTAGGGGACTGGAAGATACAAACATGCAAAAAGAACAGTTGTGTCTGGTTTAATTAAAAGAAGGACTAGGGGTGATGTGATAGCAGTCTTCTAGGATTTGAGGGTCTCCTACAAAGACAAGGGGTTCAAACTATTTTCCAAAGCACCAGGAGGCAAATCAAGAAGCAATGGATGGAAACTAACCAAGGAAAAGAAGCAACCTGGATGGAAGGAAGGAAAAGAATGAGGGAGGACTGGAAGAGAAGGGGGGAAGGAAGGAAGGAAGGAAGGAAGGAAGGAAGGAAGGAAGGAAGGAAGGAAGAAAAAATGAGGGAGGAATGGAAGAGGGAAGGAAGGAAGGAAGGAAAAGGGAGAAATGAAGAAGGGAGGGAGGGAAGAAAGGAAAGACAAAATTTGGATGGAAGGAAGGAAGGAAGGAAAAGAATGAGGGAGACATGGAAGAGAAGGGAAGGAGGGAGAGAAAGAGGGAGGGAGGGAGGGAGGGAGGAAGGAAGGAAGGAAGGAAGGAAGGAAGGAAGGAAGGAAGGAAGGAAGGAAGGAAGGAAGGAAGGAAAGAAGGAAAAGGGAGATAATGAGGAAGGGAGGGAGGGAAGAAAGGAAAGACAAAATTCTGCAGCAGGTCTGCAACTATCCGGGCCCTTCCTAATGTTGTGTCCCCTCTTGGATTGCAGGCCATCATCTACGAAGGTCAAGATAAGAACCCAGAGATGTGTCGCGTGTTGTTAACTCATGAGATCATGTGCAGGTAAGTCGTGCTCAGCCATGGTGGCAGGGACACAGCTGGTCATGGGTGAGATTAAGGAGGACCTTAGAAACAGGCGGATGTCTGGACAGGGGTCAAAAAAGTTAAAACGAAGACCGTGACCGTGACTGAAGAAGGTCCCTGTTGCACATGCCCAAAGGGGGAAAATGGAGAAACCGAAGAATACAAAGCAGCCACAACCATTTTTAGATTTCAGAAAAGGGGTTTAAGCTGCCCAGCGTTGGGTTGCTTGGACGTTTGACTTGTTGCAGAAAAATTTGTCCGACATTCTGAATTAATAACAAGACTGTCCAGAATTAATCTTTGGGGTCTAGTTTAAATTGATAGTTCTGCTGTTCCTATTCACCTGGTTCATGTGGCCTTGGGGAAGTGGCTTAAATTAAGAGCGACGGGGAGCATTTTAACCCAGATTTGCAGTCATGGTTTGTAGGAAGTTTGTTCCTCTGAGCCACAACCGCAAAGGTTTTAACCTGGTCAAATCTCACCTGTCCTGGCTTTGGAAATACAGAATCACTCCAAGGGGATGGGGGGCAAAAGTAGCCATTTTTCAGAGTGCGCCTACTTCTTCTAAGGAGGGAGGGAAGGAGGAAGAGGAAGGAGGGGGAGAAGAAGGGGAGAAAGAGTGGAAGGGGGGAGGGTGGAAGGAAGAAGAAAAAGAGGGAGGAAAGAGAGAAGAAGGGAAGGAGTGGAAGGGAGGGAGGGTGGAAGGAAGAAGTGGGAGGGAGGAATGAAATGGGAGAGGAGGAGAAAGAGGGAGGGAAGAGAGGAAGGAAAGGAAAGGAGGGAGAGGGAGAGAAAGGGAAGGAGGGAGGGAGGGAGAAGAAGGAGGGGGAAATAGGGAAGGGGAGAGGGCAAGAAAAAGAAAGAGGAAGGAAAGGAGGAAGAGGAAGGAGAGAGAAATAAGGAAGGAGGAGGGAGGGGGAGAGAGAAGGAAGGAGGGAGGGACAAAGAGAGGGATGGTGGGAGGAAGAAGAGGGAGGGATGAAAGAGTGGGAAAAAGGGGAAAAGGGAAGGAAAGAGGGAGGGAAGGAAGGAAGGAAGGAAGGAAGGAAGGAAGGAAGGAAGGAAGGAAGGAAGGAA
>NW_020769511.1:86262-100566 GCF_900518735.1 Pseudonaja textilis
GAAGGAAGGAAGGAAGGAAGGAAGGAAGGAAGGAAGGAAGGAAGGAAAGCTAAAAAAAAAATACAGATTTGAGGCCCTTCTTTACACAACGAGAAGGTGATGCACAGATCCTCAAGTCCCCCAAAATGTCAACATTGTAGGAAAAGTGCCTTGCAGGTTGCTGGGTTTCCATTCTATCCAGGTGCTTCTCATTCCTGGCGTTGTGTGAAAGTTGTTGTCTTACTTTCAGCGTGCAAGCAAAATCGAGAGGCGTTTCCCCATAGCCTATTTTCCCGGTCCAAGAAATTCCTACTGAAAAGCTTTCACCCTGAGCTTCTCGGGTGAAGCTTTTCCGGCCAAGAGAGCTGGAGCTGACAAAAGCTTGCGCCTTTCTATAAAGTTAGAGCCACCAAGTTCCTCCTGATGGTTCATGGCTACGCAATTATAAACCAATCTTATTAACAAGGCTGTTCTGGTGCCCATAAATACACAGCAGTTTTTGGAGGGGGAAGGGTCGGTGTGTCTTAATTGTGCAGCTGTGGGGTTGATTTTGAAATAGAAGGTGAGTGGGACGGGAATCTGGTGAATGTGGCTCCTTATCAGGGATGTTCAACCGTGCAACGTTAAGATGTGTGGAACTTCAATTCCCAGAATTCCCCAGCCAGCCATGTTGACAAAGTGGGACACACCTGTCCTATCTGTCCTCACAGATACTAACAGAATAGCTGAGTTCAAAAGGACCTTGGAGGTCTTCTAGTCCAACCCACTGCTAAGGCAGGAGACCCTATCCCATTCCAATTTCTTCTTCATAACGTCCAGCGATGGAACGCCTGCAATTTCTGATGGCGAGCTGTTCCGCTGTTTAATTGTTCTCCTTATCAGGAAATTCCTCCTTAGTTCTAGGTTGTTTTTTTTCTCTTTGCTTAGAATCAGAATAGAGGTGGAAGGGACCTTGGAGGTCTTCTAGTCCAGCCTCCTGCTCAAGCAGGAGAACCTATAACATTTCAGATAAGTGGCTGTCCAATCTCTTCTTAAAAACCTCCAGTGATGGAGCAGCCACAACTTCTGGTGGCAGGCAGTTCCACTGGTTAATTGTCCTCCCTGTTAGGAAATTCCTCCTTAATTCCAGGTTGCTTCTCTCCTTGATTGGTTTTGATCCATTGTTTCATGTCTTGCCTTCTGGTGCTTTTGAAAATAATTCGCCCGCCTCTTCCTTGTGGCAGCCCCTCAAATACTGGAATAATGCTGTCATCTCTTCCCTAGTCCTCTACTGGCCAAACCCAAATCCTCCTAAAGACCTAAACCAAACTGAGGATTAGTTTCCATCCGTTGCTTCTTGTCCTGCCTTCAGGTGCTTTGGAGACTCTTTTCTTTGGGGCAGCCCCTCAAATACTGGAAGGCTGCTATCATGTCACCCCCTTGCCTTTCTTTTCATTAAACTGGAATTAAACTGAATTCCAGCCACCGTTCTTCACATATTTTAGCCTCCATCGTCTTTGTTGTTTTTCTCTGCACTCTTTCTAGAGTCTCTCGTTCCTCCTCCTCCTTATACTCACTTCTAGGTTCAGGAGGTAGAGGAAAAAAAATATAACTCTCACACCAAGCTTTTCCAGGATCCAGATCCTTGCACTTTGATGTGCTTTTAAACTCAAAAGATTGGGCACGCGCATGGATGCCGCCATGTTGCAGAGCGAAGGCTTAAGAGGAACCCCTGGACTCAGGCCGGGCAGGCTATGTGTGTCGACATTTGCATCCAGGACCAGCACAGGAGGAGTGGGGGGAACCGGTGCCTCCCTCACCAAGTGCTGGGAGGTGGGCTCACCGGAGGAGTGCGAAGGAGCCTCCCTAGACAGCCAAGCTCCCCAGCGACCTATTAACGCCCCCCCTGCTTTGTTGCTTTGTTTACGGCTGTTCGCTCTTGGTGTTTTGCAAATTAGCAGGGCTTCCTGGTTGCCAAGTTGGAGGGCTAATTGAGCTTCAGGAACCTTGCTAATGACCCCGGGGGCTAAGGGAACAGGTGGGGCGGCTCGGGAGTCGCAGGAGCGACTCGGGAGAGCAAAATATTGTGCCTTCCACGCACGCTTTTGGTTTTGTTGTTTATGGAACGACGGATGGAATTGCCGGTCCCCCGAGGGGAATTGGGGTGAATTTAGAGCTCTCGGCTGTTTATCAGATCAGCGATTAATTATATTTAATATGAGGGATGGTACTTGCTCTAATGATTGAGAAAACAGTAATTGGGTAGGGATTAGGGAATCTCGAAAAGTGTGGTGTACAAAGGTAAGGAAGCTTAATGCTGAGACAAAATCCGGTCAGTTTCTCCGTCTTTCTCTTTGGGGGAAGATAAATCCAGAAATCCAAGTTCAACCGGCTGCATTAGTGATTTTTCATTTCTGGATTCGCTATGTTTGGTATAAGGTTTCTTGCTTGAGCAGGGGGGGGCTGGACTAGAAGACCTCCAAAGTCCCTCCCAACTTTGTTGCTTTATTAGTCCATTACGTATTTTCTTGCAAAACAGTGCGTCTTGGCCACGAAGAGGAACCCAAGTCCTGTTTCCAGTGTCCAAACTTGAGCGTTAAGTCTCTTGTTGGCATCTCTTTAAAGCATCCGCTTCTTTTCCCCGGATGGAACATCTGCTGTCTATGAAAAGATGCGGTTGCTTTAAAGAGTTGCAGAGGGGCTGCTTCCAAGCCCCGTTTGCAGCGAAGCACTTTTTTTTTTTTTTTAGAACACTACCCACACCACTGCACAGCCTTTGCGGCCAAATTTTTATGAGGAAAACCGGATGCTCTGCTTTACGACCAGTTTCTCATGCAGGAAATCTAGTGGGAGGTGGGGGGCGTGCCTTTCTTGACTGTCCCCCGCCCCCCGCCCCCCCAATGGATGAGAAACCCAACGGTTTGCAAGTTTCGTTCTCTGTCCTTGAGGGGCAAACCAAGTTTCAGAGCAAGTTTTTTTGTGGCGAGAAGAACCAAGTTGCAACTGACCCGGCCCCATTGGCACCCTCTTAGGGTGCTGATTTCTCTGTTGACTCCGTGCGGGAGGGAACGCGAGGAAAAGACGACGCACGGAGACATCTGGTATTTCAGATTTCTGAAACATAAATACGAACATAGTAGTAGTGATAGCAATAGCACTTTGACTTATATACCGCTTCACGGTGCTTTGCAGCCCCCTCTAACCAGTTTACAGAGTCAGCATATCACCCCCCCCAACAATCTGGGTCCTCATTTTACCCACCTCAGAAAGAATGGAAGGCTGAGTCGAGCCTGGGAGCCTGGTGAGATTCGAACTGCCAAATTGCAGTCAGCCAGCAGTCAGCAGAAGTAGCCTGCAGTAATGCATCCTAACCCCCTCACCACCTCGGCTCTTAGTGGTACCTTTGCAGTGCCTTTCAATCCTATCTGGCAAGCCTAAATAATGGAGGGACTAGAGGAAGAATCGGGATTGCTTTGGGGAGAGAGGGAGGGAGGGAGGGAGGGAGGAAGCAGGGAGGGAGGGAGAAACAGAGAGACAGAGGAGGGAGATTGGATGGATGGAAGGGAGGGAGGATAAGATGGGAGGGAGGGAGGGAGGGAGGAAGGAGGAAGTTAAGAAGGAAGAAAGAAAGGAGAGAGAAGGAAGGAGGGAGGGAGAAAGAGAGGGATGGTGGGAGGAAGAAGAGGGAGGGATGAAAGAAAAGGGGAAAAGGGAAGGAAAGAAGGAAGGAAGGAAGGAAGGAAGGAAGGAAGGAAGGAAGGAAGGAAGGAAGGAAGGAAGGCTATTTTAAAAAACTTAAGACATATCCAAGTAGAAGTGGAAGCAAGACTATTGGTTCTGATTAATTAAATCACACTTCAGGACTGCCAGCTGATTCTAATTTTCTCTACACCAAACATTTAACAAAGCTCCTCTCTACAACAATCAGCTCCTTGCTTAGCCTTTTTGCATTCCGACAACACCCGAAGCAGATCGGGCTTTTGCTGGGTGGCCTACAACCCAGATGCTGTAACAGTCCTAAGCGTGGGGAAAAAAAACGGTCATAAGTCCCTTTTTTCCCGTGCCCTTGTTAACTTCGAATGGCCACTACACGAACCGTTGTAAGTCGGGGATTGTCCATAGATGTTGATCTAATCAAATGCCTAATGCCGCCTTCTTCGCCGTGTCTTTCATTCAGAGAGTTGATGGCGGGTTTTTCTTTTGATGTTCAGGGAAGGTCATTGACATCCTGAGTTTCTCCTTTGCCCTGACCGTCCCTCTCTTTCTCCCACCCAACAGCCGCTGCTGTGACAAGAAAAGTTGTGGAAACCGCAATGAGACCCCTTCCGATCCGGTCATCATTGACAGGTAAGTACCAGCAGGACTGTTCTGAATGTCCACATCGCCATTCTTCCCAGAACCCATGAGCGGAACTAAATACAGATTTGGTTGAAGTCTTAAGTCGTGGAAAGTGAAGAGGGAGGCAAGGCCAGCCCTTGCAGAATAACACTTATTCTTTGCAAGTTCTTACTTTAGTTTGGTCTGGTGGCTAAGGTTAGAAAACAGGAGTCTGTGAATTCTAGTCCACCTTAGCCAAGAAAGCTGGCTGGTGTTAGGCATCCAGAAAGTATCCATGATACCGTGTCAGCTGGGAGACTTTGGGGCCAATCACCAGGAGACGTGGAATTCTAGTTCCACCTTAAGCATAAACCAGCTAGGGGACTTTGGGCCAATCACCAGGAGATGGTGAGTTCTGGTCCACCTTAATCAAGAAAGCTGGCTGGGAGACTTTGGGCCAATTACCAGGAGACAGGGAGTTCTACTCCCACCTTAAGAATAAACCAGCTAGGGAACTTTGGGCCGATCATCAAGTGACTATGAATACTAGTCCTACCTAACCAGCTGGGTGACTTTGGGCCAAAAAACAGGAGCCAGGGAATTCTAGTCCTGCCTTGGGCCTGAGAGCTAGCTGTTCGCCTGGAGCTGTTCCCTATCTCACAGCCCAACCTGCAGCAAAGGGTTGTTTCTCTGGCGGGGAAAAGGAAAAAGAACGTGTGTTGTATATGTTCATCATTTTTCAGGCATTGCTAAAAATTACAAAAGCGGGATACAATAAACAAACAAAACAAACAAATAAATAACGGTCAAAGCTCAATTGGCACTAAATAAGGAACAACCAAATTCATGGACATAGGTCTTCGTGACAACGAAATGATTCTAAATAGACGACAGGTTTAACCCCACCTTACAGCTCAGTCTCTTCTCAGAATAACAGAATAATAGAGTTGGAAGGGATTTTGGAGGTCTTCTAGTCCAACCCCCATCTTAAGCAGGAGACCCTATACCATTTCAGACAAATGATTGTCCAATCTCTTCTTAAAAACTTTAAAAAAATCTCCAGTGATGGAGCACGCACAATTTTGGGCAGACAGGCCCTCCTACTACTCAATTGTTCGCACTGTCGGGAAATTTCTCCTTAGTTCTAAGTTGCTTCTCTTCTTGATTAGGTTCCATCCTTTGCTTCTTGTCCTGCCTTCAGGTGACCCTCCCTCTTCTTTGTGGGAGCCCCTTAAATATTGGAAGCCATCATGTCACCCCTAGTCCCTCCCGTTGTTAAACTAGACGTACCCAATTCCTTCAACGGTTCTTCGTATTTCTTAGCCTCCAGTCCCCTTATCATCTTCGTTGCTCTTCTCTGCACTCTTTCTAGAGTCTCAACATCTTTTGTAACATGGTGGTGACCAACATTGGATGCCGTATTCCAAGTGTGGCCTCACCAAAGCCTTACAAAGGGGTATTTATTATTAAAGGGGTATGATCTTGAGTCCACCCCTCTGTTAATGCAACCTAGGATTGCATTGGCTTTTTTGGGGCAGCTGCGATGCACACTGTGAGTTGGGGTGCCTCCCAGCGCCACAATTCTACCTGTTGCATACCGGGAGACCAAGGAAATCTCTTTGGTCTGCAAGGCTGATGTATCTAAGACACAGCAGAAGATGGTGGAGGGAGAATTTGGGGGTGGATAGGGGCAGAAAAGGCAGGTCAGCCCAACCCAGATCTGGGGGACTATGGAAAGAAAAAAGGGGTGTTACACAATCCTCAGAAAGTTTAGTTAATTTCTGGTTGGCCTGGCGATCTTCTTGTCCCTCCGACAAGTCTTCTGCTCTCTTCTACTCAGAAATCAGGATGCTTCTCCTATTGTCACCTTCTGCACTTGTGGGTCGGTGTGTGGACGCACTCATGCAAGTCACTGTCTCCCTCTCCCAGATAAAACACCAAGGGAATGACAAGGGCCCTCCTCTCCCGGCGTATCCCAGTGGCAGTTGGGGGGTCTTGATAAAACACTGACATTTCCCCAGCCTTTGTCCGCTCCCGATAACATCGGCCGCTGGGCGAGGAGGCCCCATAGCTGGGCAGACCCGCCTGTCACTCAGTCCCACTGCTGAGGCCTCCAGCCGCCGAAGGAGAAGAATAAGGATTGACAAGCCGGCGGGGAGATTAGAAGCAGAAGAATCAACGCTATTAGAGGCTGTCTTGCCTTTGTCCCTGCTGATCTTTCAGCCTTTCCTTACCGTCGGCTGCCTCTCCGTTTGCTTGTTTTTCCTCGCGCGCAGGACAAAAATAAAATAAAATAAAATAAAATAAAACCCAGCCACCTTCAGATTAAATTCCAGCAAGTTTGTTGGTTCTAGCTTTGCCAATCTTGGAGCTGGACCGGAACAGTGCAAGGGTTTGCGGCACAAGGCTATATTCTACACGCTGCGTTGCAAATCTCGGGGCGCAATCCAGATTCCACCCCGCCTCAAAACTGAGGATATCCGGCACGAAGGCGTCAAAGATGCAACAGGAGGAAGAAAGGGGGAGGGATGGAGCTTTTGCCCTCCCTTCCACTATGCACGCTTACGTGTGTGTGCCACACCTGCACATGACCTGCCCCTCCAGCATGCGGCCTTCCTCTGAGAATTCAAAACCTCCAATGGTTAAGAATACCCGCAGACCGCAATTCAACCCGACATTTCTGGTGCTGAGCGAGACTGCGGTTCAGTAAACTTTCCCCCATTGTACAACCTTCCTTGCCACAGTTGTTAAGTGAATCGCCGCCGTTGTTAGGTTAGGAACATGGTGGTTAAGCGAATCTGGCTTCACCATTGACTTTGCTTGTCAGGGGGTCTTGCAACCATCGTAAATGTGAGACAGTTTGCCAAGCGGATGAATTTTGATCGCAGAACCCAGGCATGTTACAACAGTCCGAAGTGTGGAAAAACAGTCATAACAGTCTTTTTCAGCACCACTGTAACTTCAAACAGTCACTAAAATGAACTGTTATAAGACAAGGACTACCTCTACTGGCCCAGCCAAGTGGAGGAGTCCAGCAGGGTGTCAGGATTCTGGCTGTTCCTCCCATTTAAATCCTGAGTCTCGAGCCAAACTTCCAAAACTTCCAAAAGATTTATTGGGAGTTAACATGTCCGGCACTGCCTGGGTGCAGCTGACTCTGAGACACGTCATTCATTGTCACCCTTGACCCTGGTTTCCCCCCCCACACCCCTCTGGGCGTATCGTAATTCGTATTCTCCAATGGGACACCTCCATAGCCGAGGTGGTATATTCAGCAGGTTCTGACCAGTCCTGGAGAACCGGTAGCGGAAATATTGAGTAGTTTGGAATACCACCTCTGACTGGTTAGTGGGGTGGGAAGGGTATGGGGATTTTGCAGTATCCTTCCCCTCCCATGCCCACCAAGCCACGCCCACCAAGCCACGCCACGCCCACCAAGCCACACCCACAAAACAGGTAGTAATATTTTTTTTTTTGAATCCCATCACTGATCCATAGTCCAGAGTCCTCAATCATGCTCTCCGGTTAGATTTTTTGCGCTGCAGAAACTTCAGTCGCCTAGTGACTATCTTTGAAAACAGATAGTCACTTATGGAGTGCAGTTTCGGTTTGCAAACTGCTGCACTGCTCCCCCCTCCCTTTCTGTTGGCAACTCTAAAAAAAAATAAATATAGACATATTTTATGAGTTGACATTGGGAATGAGTGTGAAATCTCTACGTGGACACAAACGTTAAAGCTGATTCCTTTGGATTCCATTGAACCTTATTTAGTCTGGCATGAAATTGTCAGTTTGGGAAGATTCCTGTAAAATAGGCACGAGCAATGAAGTGTCTAGTTTAAAATCTTCATGTGTGGGTCTGATTGTTCGCGCCTGATGCTCTCCTTCTGCAAAGGCCCAGCAAGACATCCAGGGCCACTCAGGCTCCCGTGCCCCCTATCCTTCCCCCTCCCCCACCCCCAGCCTTTTTGCCACCCCAATTGGCTACGTCTTTCACCGTCCTTGCAAAGATGGCTGGCCTCTGGCTAAGAGGAATAAGAAGATAATTGCCAGAGCTCTTAGGGGTGTTTCCAAATCAGCATGCCGGCCATTTTTCCACTATAGAAAAATCCTCGACTCACAGCAGTTCATTTGGTGACCGTTCCAAGTTACAACTGCACTGAAAAAAAAGGCACATGGTTGTTTTTCACGCTTTATGACCATTGCGGCATTCCCCATGGTCACATGATCAAAATTCAGACACTTGGCAACCGGTTAGAGTTTATGACGGTCGCAGTGCGTCCCGGGGGTGTGTGTCACATGATCCCCTGTGGCAACCTTCCGTGGGGAAGCTGGATTTGCTTAACAAACCATCTTCCCAACTTTAACAACTGCAGCAATTCACTTAACGACTGGGGCAAGCAAGGTCGTAAAATGGGACAAAATGCGCTCAGCAATGGAAATGCTGGGCTCGGTTACCGTCGTAAGTCGAGGACTAGTTGCATTTGACCAGGTCTAAACCTAAATTTGAGTAGCCTCTGCTCCCTTTCGGGAGGGGGCGGGTACTGGTGGCAGGAGGAGGTTCGAAACTTGCCTTAATTTTCTCTTTCTGCCTTCCAAGTCCGTTCTAACTCTCTAGCCACGCAACCCTTCCTTCCCAGCGGACACAGTTGGGGGGTGTGGGGGTGTCTGTGTCTGTGTGTCTGTGTGTGCGCCCTCCCAACTCTCCCTCCCCCTCCCCCTCCCCCCCCTCCCCCTCCCCTTCTCTCTTTCTCTGCCTCCTTCTCGTTCCTCTCTCCTCCAACGGCGGCCAGCCCCTCTGGTTTAGAGAGCATGGTAAGTGCCCTATCAACATGTTAATCAAATTACTTAGGAGCTAAAATTGACGCTTTTCATTAATTATACAAGATTATTCTAATTGCGAATTCAAATTTATGCGCTCGGAACAGAAGGTGTTCGGCAGCGTCGCTGGGAATTTGCATGTTAAATGGGGAACACGCCACATTAGGCATGCTAATGTATGCACATTGTCTTTATTTTTAACTCCCTGGGTTTCTATGCACCACTGCTACTTAAGAAGGTGAGCGAGTCGGACATGTGTTTTTATTCTTATTTCCTTCTCTTTTATTCGGAGGTAGAGGTATCCGAGGGGAGGGCGGCATGTTGCGTTGGTGTGTATGTGTAAAATTACCAATTCACTGTCAATCTTGGGGGGGGGGGTGATGTTTGCTTCCCTCTTTGCTTCCCACCCCCCCACCCTTCAAAATTTATGAATTTTCCTTCTTCCGTCCTCTGTTCCTTTCCTCTCTTGATTACCACCTGCGAAGACCTCAGGAACCCTACCCAACCGCTAGTCTCCACCAAAATTTCCATGGAAATAGTTTACTTCTATACTGAACTTCGAGGTCTTTTAATCCAGGGGTCGCCGAGCTTGGTGTCACCTGCAAATTTTATGAGTTTCCTCCTCTATCCCCTCATCCACATCATAGATGAAGATATTGAAGAGTCCCGGGCCTATGACAGAGCCTTGGGGTACCACCGTTCATCCATCGCTAAACGTAGGGAGTTTCCCGCTCTGTAGGAACGGGTCTCAAAAAAGGGGAGAGACCGTCCTTTCTAGAAGTGGCTTCTAGACCGGAGGGAAGAGATGGGCATTGAACCCAGGGCCTCTTCGAGAAGAGAAAGGTCCAGGCCAGCGTTCCTTCATCTTGGCAGCTTTAAGATGGGTGGACTTCGGCTCCCCAAATTCCCCAGGAATTCCGGGAGTTGAAATCCACCCTTGCTGGCTAGGGAATTCTCGCGGTTTAAGTTACCACCACTGAAAGTTTTATACACATTTCATCTGTTTGATTGATAGGAGAGAATATTTGTAGCTCAGGGTTGAACTGTGAGGGACTTAGTGCTCTCTGAGCTTGGTGGTTTTCTTGTAGACGTTTCATGACCCAACTGGGGACTATCATCAGTGCTAGAAGGAAGAGAGGTTATAGGGAGGAGGGGGAGGAAGAGAACTGTGAGGTCCACGGTGTCCTCTGAACTTGGTGGTTTTCTTGTAGACGTTTCATGACCCAACTAGGGAACATCATCAGTGCTAGAAGGAAGAGAGGTTATAGGGAGGAGGAGGAGGAGGAGGAGGAGGAGAACTGTGAGGTCCATGATACTCCCTGAGCTTGGTGGTTGTCTTGCAGATGTTTCATGACCCAACTAGGGAACATCATCAGTGCTAGAAGGAAGGTGGTGGTGCAACCTCAGAGGACACCACAGTCCTCCTTCTCTTCCTCTGTTCAATCTCCCTCCCGCATAGCACTGACGATATTACCTAGCTGGGTTAATGAAACGGCTGCAGGAAAACCACCGAGCTCAGGCCCGAGAGCTACCTATATCCTCTTCTATCCGCCGATTGTGGGCGTTTCGCTTGTTCTGGGACTTTTTGTGGAGCCCGAGCCATCTTCCCACTTCTCTCTCTTTCTGCCTCTCTCCTCCTGCAGCCAGCCCGGGGCTGCTACCTGTTAATTATTGATGCTAGAATGACAATTATAGGTCCCTGCACAAGCAGGCTAAATATTTCATCAGCTTCGCATGCTGTAGGGGAAGCAGAGCATCCTTACATCCCTTTTCTGGGCAGCTCGGTCTCCCCCTCTGACTTTCTGGATCCAAGACCGACATTTCCCCGTTCTCCTTGGAGCCCGAGGCAGAAAGAACTTCGACCTCACCGGTTATTGGCCCCAACAAGCCGAAAGCCATTCCTTCCCCCCGCAAGAGATTCCTAGAATCCCAGCTCTTTTCCTCTTGGATCGGTCTGCTCTTCGAAGCAGAATAACGAAATAACAGAATATCAGAGTTGGAAGGGACTTTGGAGGTCTTCTAGTCCAACCCCCCTGCTTCAGCAAGAGACTTATCCAACTTTAAGACCTCGTGGGCTTCAACTCCCAGAATTCCCCAGCCGGCGTAGCCTTGAAGTCCACAAGTCTAAAAGTTCTCCAGCTTGGACACCCTTACCCTAAACAATGGCTGTCCAGTCTCTTCTTGAAGACTTCCATGGATGGAGCAACCACAACTTTCTGAAGGCAAATCATTCTTAACGGTTCATTATTCTCCCTGTTAGGAAATTCCTCCTTAGTCCCAGGTCCACTTGTCTCTTTAGTTAGTTCGAATCCATTGTTTCTTCTCCTGCCTTGAGGTATTTTGGAGAATAGGTTGACCACCACCACCACCACCATTTCTTTGGGGCAGCCCCTCAAATAGGGAAACTCTGGTATCATGTCACCCCAAGTCCTCCTCATCTTAGACTAGACATGCCCAATTCCCGCGACCGTTCTTCATATGTTCCAGCCTCCAGAGCCCCTAATCCTCTTGTGTTGCTCTTCTCTGCACTCTTTCTAGAGTCTCAACATCTGTTTTGGAATATGGCGACCAAAACTGAAGGCCATATTCCAAGTGTGGCCTCACCAAAGCATTATAAAGTGATATTAACCCTTTGTGTGATCTTCATTCAAGTCCGCTGCTTGATTCAAGCGTGACAAGGATCTATCTTTGAGACTTTCCGGCAGAGGGCTTTCATTCCGTGCTCCCTATTTCGATCAGGTAGAGCCGGAAGGTACCTTGGAGGTCTTCTAGTCCAACCCCCTGCTGGAGCAGGAGACCAGCAGGATCTCCTTCCAGACAAAGGGGTTGTCCAGTCTCTTCTTAAAAACCTCCGGCGATGGAGCTCCCACAACTTCTGGTGGCAAGCTGTTCCACCGGGTTAATCGTCTTCACCGTCAGGAAATTCCTCCTTCGTTCTGGGTTCTTTCTCTCCTCGGCGAGTTTCCATCCGTTGCTTTTTGTCCTGCCTTCTGGTGTTTTGGGCCTCTCCGCTTCCCTCCCTGCGGGCTCAGATTATCTCCCGAGTTCCTCTTCCTGATTGATCATTCTCTGCAGGAATGGGGCCCATTAGCTGCCTGCAAGGCAGCCGGGGATCAGTTTCCAATCAATACCCTTTTAGACAAACAAAGATGTATTTCTGAGCCGCCTTAAAGGGACCACACCAGGTTGGAGAAGAAGAGAAGCGAAAAACCTGCCATGGCATGGATTTTAAATTCGGGCCAGAGCAGAGATTCAGCCGGTTCGGACCCGTTCTGGAGAAGCGGTAGCGGAAATGTTGAGTAGTTCGGAGAACCGGCCAATCCCGCCTCCGACTGGCCCCGCCAACCCCCATCTCTTCTCTGCCTCCCTTCGAGTCCCAGCTGATCGGTTGGGTCTCCTTTGGTGGCCCTGCACAGGAGAAGGGAACTGGAAAGCAGGTTAGTGGGGTGGGGAGGGAAGGGGGATTTTGCAGCCACGCCCACCAAGCCACAGCATGCCCACCAGCCACGCCCACAGAACCGGTAGTAAAAAAAAAATTGAATCCCACCACTGGGGTAGAAAGATAGTCAGTGGCTATCAGCAAAAGTCCATTGGGTTTGTAAAAGTTTCTAGCTCTCATGAGCCGAATTTGGGGATTAACCCTCCTCCATTTTCTTCCCACCTTAATTCTTGCCACTCAAAGCCCTGCAGTCCTCAATCAGAAGAGAGCTGGAAGGGTCCTCGGAGGTCTTCTAGTCCAACCCCCGCAACCCAAGCAGGAGACCCTCTACCATTCCAGGCATTCCTCGGGTTGCAACTGCTCATTTAGTGACCGTTCAAAGTTAGAACAACACTGAACAAAGTGACCTTCAGGATTCTTTTTTTTACACTTACAACCGTTGCATTGTCCCCCAGGATCATGGGATCAAAGCTCAGGCGCTTGCTGACTTGACTCGTATTTATAACAGCCACAGTGTCTCCTGGGTCACTTGATCCCCCTTATGCGACCTTCCTGACCTGCATGGTCAATGGGGAAGGCCGATTCACTTAACGACCGTGTGACTAACTGAGCAACTGTAACGATTCGTTTAACAACACAGGTTGCAAAATGGGGCAACCGTCTCTTAAGAAATGTCTCCCTCAGCAACATAAATATTGGGCTCAATGGTAGTTGTAACTTGAGGACTACCTGTAACTAACCTAACGGTGGAGATTTTAAAGGTATCTGTGTGGCTTACATTAGGAAAGAAACAGGGCGACGGCTTAATAGATATATTAATTTAATGAGTAATAAGTAGTTTTCTAAGGAAGTTGTTCCTAGAATTCACTGGTAGCTTTTAGTGCAAATGAGCCCTAACTATACGGCTTTGAAATTAGGGGGATTTAACGTCGGTTGTCATTCAAACTGCTTTCTGTAGTTATTGTGCATCGTCACCAAATGGAACCAAACCAAGTTCGTTACACGCTTGGAAGGAAGCGCCGTATTTTAATCCTAAACGAGGGACAATCCTTCGATATACTATGTAGGGCAAGCTTAATTCGGATGAAATGAGCTATCTAGTCTCTCTATAAGCCATTCCTGGTACGATTTGCTGTCTTGCCATTTTTATCTTCGGCTTCCTCTTTGGCAACGGGTTTGGGAGATTCACTTAGGGTGCAGCCATGGATTTGCGTGGCTGTTGGTTTAGCCAGAGCTTATGTGGACAGTCTCCCTGTGGAGGACGGGAAATAGGAAACCCCAACAATCTGCTCAGTCTAGTTGGGAAATTGCAAATAGGCAAGGTTGATAAATCACAGGGAAGAAAAGGAGGAAGGGAGGGAGGGAGCGAGGACAGAAGAAAAGATGTGGGGAAAGAAGGAGGGATGGAAGGAAAGGAGAGAGGGAGGGAGAGGGGAGACGGAGGTGAGGAAAGTAGGGATGGAGGAAGGAAGGAAGGGAGGAAGGAAGGAAGGAAGGAAGGAAGGAAGGAAAGAAGGAGGGATGGAAGGCAGGAAGGAAGGAAGGATGGCAGGATGGCAGGAAGGAAGGAATTACTGGGGAAGCCAAGGATCAAACTCTTATAAAGATTCCTCAAAGCAATTAATGTTGCTTTTTTCTATTTTCTTCTATTTCTAGATTTTTTCTCAAGTTCTTCCTCAAATGCAACCAGAACTGCTTGAAGAATGCTGGCAATCCGCGAGATATGCGCCGGTTCCAGGTGATATACCTCTTTCTTCTTCTCTGGAGAC
>NW_020769511.1:165337-176837 GCF_900518735.1 Pseudonaja textilis
CTTTCTTTCTTTCTTTCTTTCTTTCTTTCTTTCTTTCTTTCTTTCTTCCTTCCTTCCTTCCTTCCTTCCTTCCTTCCTTCCTTCCTTCTTTTTGCATTTTAAATTCTTTATTATAAGTCAGCAACCCAGTGTAAATAAATAAAACGACTAAATAAAATCTACAGCATACAGCTTAAAATAGAATGTGCAAAATACAACAAGACATGCCATATTTAAAAAAAATATACAGTCAAGCTTGCACTATTTTGCTATCAGCAATTCAGAAGTTTTACAAGCTGCAAAAACAAACTTTACAATAGTGAATTACTTTGCGGTCCTTAGCTGCTCAGTAAAATTAAACCTAAAATCCTTCGGCCTGTCCACAAACGAGATCAGAGGAATATTAGTAGCTCTTTACATTTTTCTTGTTATAATTTACAGTACAACAGAATATGAGTTAATATTTCGATAGTACCATCTTTACCATATGCAGAGCCTTTCTGCATATAGAATTTTATGAAATATTCCATCCAGCTGTGTTGATGGTACAACATTGAAAGGTAATAGTGTAAATGTCTGTCAAAAATGTGTCATTTGTAAGTTGATCTAGGTGCAATGGTGTTTTGAAATGTGCATTAACTTGCAGACTCTTCCTTACCCAGTTTCATCACTGGAAGCTTTCAAGAAGAGACCGGACGGCCATCTGTCAGAAACGGTGTAGGGTCTCCTGCTTGGGCGGCAGCGGGAGGGGGTTGGACTGGATGACCTCCAAGGTCCCTTCCAACTCTTAATCTGTAAGTAAGTAAGCTAGGTGACATCATCAGTACTAGAAAGGAATGGAGTCTGTTCTCCTGGTAGATTCTTAACAGAGTTAAAGGAACTCGCTGGGAGGGAGGATGTAACCTAGTTGGGTCATGAAATGTCCGCAAGGACTACCAAACTCAGGGAGCCCCAAGGATCCCACAGTTCAACCCTGAGCTACAAATATTCTCTTTTCTTGGTAATTAACAGTCCTCCTCTCCCTCCTCCTCTGAGAGCTGTAGGATAAAAGGAAGGCATACAGACAGCAAGATGGATGGCATATTAATTTACTAATAAATACATATTCCTATGTAAGCTGCTGCTATGGATGGAACGATACAGGGTGTCCTGCCTGAGAAAGAGGTTAGACTAGAAGAACTGTAAAGTCCCACTAACCTGATGGTTCTGTCCTGTTCTGCTCTATCTATCTAATTCTACACTATTCTATTCATTATCTATCTATCCTCTATCTTTCAACCGTATTATCTATCTATCATCTATCTATCTATCCATCTACCTACTTACCTATCTATCTATCTATCTATCCATCTACCTACTTACCTACCTACCTATCATCTACCTACCTACTCACCTATCTACCTATCATCTACCTATCTACTCACCTATCTACCTATCTACCTATTTATCTATCTATCTATCCTGTCTGTCTGTCTGTCTGTCTGTCTATCTATCTATCTATCTATCTATCTATCTATCCATCTACCTACTTACCTACCTACCTACCTGCCTATCTATCTACCCACCTACCTACTTACCTACCTACCTACCTACCTACCTGCCTATCTACTTATCTATCTATCTATCTATCTATCTATCTATCTATCTATCTATCTACTTACCTACCTACCTACCTATCGTCTATCTACCTACTTACTTACCTATCTATTTATCTATCTATCTATCCATCTACTTACCTACCTACCTATCATCTATCTACCTACCTACTCACCTATCTATCTATCAACCTAACTACCTACTCACCTACCTATCTATACCTACCTATCTATCATCTATCTATCTACCTACCTACCTACACACCTACCTATCTATACCTATCTACCTATCTACCTATCTATCATCTATCTACCTACCTACCTACCTATCTATCTACCTACTTACCTACTTACCTACCTACCTATCTAACATCTGTCTATCTACCTATCTATCTACTCACCTACCTACCTACCTACCTTTTCAGCTCTGTTCTCCAGTGTAGGGCAACCAAAGAAGACCCAGCCAATCAGCTGGGTCTCAATGGGAGGCAGAGAAGAGAATGGGGTTGGCGGAGTCAATAAGAGGCGGGATTGCCTGGTTCTTCAAACTACTCAGAATTTCTGCTATCGGTTCTCCAGAAACCAGTCAGAACCGGCTGAATACCACTGCCTAAATTTTATATTCCCCCATACAATATAAATCTAGTGTCAAAGGCCCATAGTCACAAGCGACTTCCTTCCACAAGAAAATCAAATCCTTCCCCCCCCCCCCAAACGGCCCCCCTCTTGGAGAGATTAACTTGATAGGGAATTCAAATTTTACTTAATTATATGTTGTCATAATCAAGTTTAATCAAGTCAACCTATTCCAAGACACAATCAGAATGCATAGTTTTTGGTTCATTTGCTGCACATGCGTGCTTCCTTGGAGTTCATAAACTGTGCGCTCCTTTTGCAAGGGGGGGAAGCTATTATTCTTGAAATACATTTATCAATATTTAACTTGGGGATGGGGGTACAATTTATGTGTATGTTTCTTTCTTTCTTTTTATGTACATTTATTTTCTTTTTTTGTCTTGCCGACTTCTGCTTTGTTTTTGAATTTTATTTTATTCCCTTTTGGGGAATTTGTATTTCAACATTTGGAATATTTTTTTTTTTAAAAGAATGTAGGGTATTTTTTTGGTTCATTCATTTACACCACATATTTATTTATTTTATTTACATTGCTGCCTTTTCACCCATGGCGACTCGCGGTGGCTTACACAATGTAAAACCATATTAAAACAAAAAAATAATAAATTAAAAATTAAAAAAACAATAAAAACTAACAAAAAGAATCAAATAAATTAATAAAGTACAATAAAACAAAATCTGGTAGATAAATGTATATGTATATATTATTTTATTTTATTTTTATTTTTTTACAGGGAGTGCTCAACATACGGCCAAATTGAGCCCAACATTTCTGTTGCTAAGCAAAACATGTGTCGAGTGAGTGTTCCTCCATTTTATGACCTTTCTTGCCACAGTTGTTAAGTGAATAGCTGCAGTGGTTAACTTAGGAACACGGTCGTTAAGTGAATCTGGCTTCCCCGTTGCTTGTCGGAAGGTTGCAAAAGGCGATTGCATGGCCCTGGGACACTATGACCGTCATAAATATGAATCATTTTCTAAGCATCTGAATTTTGATCATATGACCATGCGGCTGCTACAGTGGTTGTAAGTGCGAAAACTGGTCATAAGTCCCTTTTTTTCAGTGCCATTGTAACTTTGAACAGTCACTAAATGAACGGTTATAAGTCAAGGACTACTGTCATGCCCCTGTCAGAGTCTGAATCTGAGGAGGAAGATGAACAGGTGACAGGGAACGGGAGTGTGACTCCGTTGGCTGTGGAGGAAACTGGGGAAGGGCAAAGTCCAGCTGGGCAGAGCAGTGGAGAGGTAGAACAAGGGAGAGGGAGTTCAGAGGAAGACCCAGGCCCAGCCCCTCTTCATCCTAGGGCACGCAGGGAGGAACGGAGAAGGGAGCAACAGGGGTTGCATGGCTTATGGGGAGGAAAGGGCCCTGATTCCCTTCACTAGCCACAGGTGGGAATGTGAGCTTAAAGGATATGCAAGCTGAGCGTGGCATCTTCTGGGAACAAATGTGAGTTTGTTCTTGTGTTGACTTTGCTTATCTGCATTCCTGGTATCTTCCCAACTGGGTTGCGTTACTGCCGTTCCTTCACGTCTGGAATTGCTCTCCTGTCCCGCCAGATTAATTACCTCCTCTTGCCTTGATTGGACTTCTAGTTACAGTTTTTGTTGACCGCATTTTGGACTTGATTCTCTGCAGCCAAAGGCTGCTCCTGGGAGAGTTTTTCTCCAGCCCAGAAGGTAACCAGGACTTTGTGGGCGAAGTTGGACCTAATAAAGGGACTCCTACTCATTATCTGACTGTGTTGCCTTTGTGCCACACCCCATTGGGTCATCACAACTACCTAGAGCCACACTGGGAAGAGAAAAACCAGCTCATGGGGTCTCCTTCTTCCTTAAGGCTCCCAGGAGGCTCTGAAGTTGACGAAGATTTGATAAATACCAGTTTTTAGTTGATGTTTTGTGGTGTTGTATAATAGTGGTGAATTAAATAACATAGTCATAGATTTGGGGATTCTGAACATGTCTAGCTTAATGAAAAGAAGGACCAGGTGTGACATGATAGCAGTCTTCCAATATTTGAGGGCCTGTTACAAGGAAGAGGAAGTCAAATTATCTTTCAAAGCCCCCCAGAAAGGAAGATAAGAAACAATGGAGAGAACTAACCTAGAACCAAGGAGGAAATTCCTATTACAATTTTACCCACAGCTTGCCTCCAGAAGTTGTGGATGCTCCAACTCTGGAAGTTTTCAAGAAGAGACTGGACAGTCACTTGTCACAAAAGGTATACAATCTCCTGCTTAAGCAGTGAGTTGGACCACAGGACCTCCAAAGTCCCTTCCAGCTCAATTCTGATTGATTTTCAATCTATTCTCCAAAGCAGAACAAGAACGAAAACTAATCAAGGGGAGAAGCAACCTAGAACTAAGGAGAAACTTCTAGACAATGAGAACAATTCATCAGTGGAACAACTTGCCACCAGAAACTGTGAATGCTTCAACACTGGAGGGTTTTACTGGACAACCATTTGTCTCAATTGGTGTAGGGTCTCCTGCCGGAGCAGGGGGTTGGACTAGACCAGTGGTCACCAACTGGTGGGCCAGGGACCACTGGCGGTCTATGAAAAATTTTTGGTGGTCCACAGAGAAATGTCTCCCACAAAGCAATTAATCCAGGCTGTGCGGGAACACAAGGCTGCGCCACCCACATGGCCCGCGGGAACACAAGGTTTGCGTCGCTTGCATTGTGAACAACAAGAGGTAGGGAGGGGGGAAAGGGCGGAGTTGGGGGAACTTGCCCCACTCGCCCCACTCGCCTGGCCAGGCCACCAGGCTGCTTCTTTCTGCTTCTTTCTTCTTCTGCTTTTGGCTGCACGCAAGGAAAGCAGCAAAAGTCTTTCTTTCTCTCCCCCCAAACTCCGCCAGAAATGAGTCTTTGGGACGCTGCAAGGCCTCCTGCTCCAAGAGGCTATGCCAGCACAATAAGTCTCACAAAGACTTATTTCTGGCGGAGTTTGGGGGAGAGAAAGAAAGACTTCTGCAGCTTCTGCTGCTTTCCTTGCATTAAGCCAAAAGTCTCTCTCTCTGTCCCCCTGAGAACGGAGCTGGAGACGGTCTCCTGCGATCCCAAAAATCAATCAGTAGGAAAACGGGGTGGGGGATTTTCCTGCAGACTTTTGGGGGGGATTTTCCCAGGGTCTCTGGTCCGCGGGATTTAAAATGATGAGTTTGGTGATCCCTGAGGTCCGGAAGGTTGGCAACCCCTGGACTAGAAGATCTCGAAGGTCCCTTCTGTTATTCTGTAAAAAGATTTTTGATGCTGGAGACAAGAAACAGCTGTTGGGGAGGGAGAGGCAGACAGCTTTCCTTCCTCTTTCCCTTCTTCTCCTCTCTAGCCTCCCCCATCTGTTCAC
Source organism: Pseudonaja textilis (assembly GCF_900518735.1). Next base: position 170,903 of record NW_020769511.1, read on the forward strand.
ACTCAATTCCACACTGGAGTGGAATTAATATCCATCTAGACTATCATCTCCTGGCATCTTCACGATGCACTGAGATCCGACAGGCATCTGTGTCCCCAGATGTGCAAGGTTGCCACGAGGCATCAGGCAAGGATGTTGATTTGCTACCCCATCTGGGCTCTGTCATTAACAAATGAACCAAGTTGGAAGGGACCTTGGAAGTCATCTAGTCCAACCCCACACCCCCTCCCAAGCAGGAGACCCTACACCATTTATGACACATGGGCAGTCCAGTCTCTTCTTAAAAGCCTCCAGAGATGAAGCTCCGGCAACTTCTACTCAGTGGTGGGATTCAAATTTTTTTACTACTGGTTCTGAGGGCATGGCTTGATGGGCATGGCTTAATGGGTGTGGCTTAGTGGGCAGGGCAGGGGAAGGATATACTGCAAAATCCCCCTTCCCTCCCCACCCCACTAACCTGCTTTCCAGCTCCGTTCTCCTGGGCAGGGCAACCAAAGGAGAGCCAGCTGATCAGCTGGGACTCAATGGGAGGCAGAGAAGAGATGGGGTTGGCGAGGCCAATCAGAGGCGGGATTGGCCGGTTCTCCCAACTACTCCAAATTTCTGCTTCCAGTTCTCCAGAACTGATCCGAACCTGCTGAATACCACCTCTGCTTCTGTTCCATGGGTGGATTGTTCTCACTGTCAGAAAGTTTCTCCTTATTTCTAAGTTGAATCACTTCTTGATCTGTTTCCATCCATTATTCCTTGTCTGGCCTTCCGATGCCTTGGAAAACAGTTTGACCCCTTCCTCCTCTCTGTGGCAGCCCCTCAGATATTGGAAGGCTGCTCTCCTGCCTCCCCTGGTCCTTCTCTTCTCTAGACTAGCCATGCCCAGTTCCTGCAACCGTTCATCGTATGTTTTAGCCTCCAGTCCCCTCATCATCCTGGTTGCTCTTCTCTGCACTTTTTCTAGAGTCTCAATATCTTTTTTATAGTGTGGTGACCAAAACTGGATGCAGTACTCTAGCAGTGGCCTTACTAAGCTTCCTCTCAAGTGTGTCCCTCCTCACTGGTGTCCTTGTGTGGCCGTGAAGCCTCTGGAAAGCAAGTCGTGGAATTGGTGAGAAGAAGTAATTTCGCCTTTGCTGTTTCCAGGGCGGCCAAGCGGGCCAGATCTGAGCACTCCACAGGCTAGATCGGGCCCGTAGGCCTTGAATTTGGTATTCCTAGACTAGAAGACCTCCACAGTCCCTTCTAACCCTGTGATGCTGGGGACAATACCTCCCCAATTCGGATCAATTACACCCGGTCTACCCTGTTTCCCCGAAAATACAACCTACCCTGAAAATAAGTCCTAGATTGATTTTTACACACACGCCCAATATAAGCCCTACCCCCCAAAATAAGCCCTTATTAAGATCCTGCCCACTCCAGAATGCACTGGTAAAAAATTAAACTAGGGTGGGGATTGGGAGGGGTGGAGCTGCCCTACTACTTACACTTCGGACAGTTGTAGCCAGTTGTAGCCAGGCCTTGCACACCCTGTATGTAACCTGCCTTGCCAGCCCATTCCTTTTGCAGCCAACAAGGCCGGCAAGGCTTTCCCGAAGGCCTCTGGAGCTGGTAACAAAGCTCTGGATCGATCCAGAGTTCAGTTATCAGCTGCATAGGCCTTCAGGAAAGCCTTGCCGGCCGCAGAAGAAGAGGTTCCTGAAGGCCTCTGACAGCCAAAAGGAGGTCGAATGCAACACACGCAAGTGAAGTTAGTCAGTGGATGACACCCCCTAAAAATAAGACCCGGTGCCTTTTTATGTGTGTGTGTGTGTGTGTGTGTGTGTGTGTGTGTGTGTGTATGTATGACAGGGTCTTATTTTCGGGGAAACAGGGGTATATTTAAAATTGAGAGGCTGACATTTTCCTGGCCCTCAAAAGAAATTCCTGGCTAGTTTTTACTCCTGCAGCCACCTTGTCGCTTGTTCCACGCAAGAGGAACGTTGGCGTTAATTGATTTAATTTATGAGCTTAAGGCTCAGGCCATGTGGCACTCAGCAACTTTATGGGGAACATATGGAGGTAATTTATCACCATTTGGTGCAGTGGGACAGGAGAAGACGAAGAGGAGGAGCAGGAGGAGGAGGAGGAGGAGAAGGGAGGCGCTAAAGACTTGATTAACTCAGCCATCCATCAGAAGTGGCATTCAGCTGGAGAACCTGTAGCGGAAATTTTGAGCAGTTCAGAGAATCCGGCCGATCCCACCTCTGACTGGCCCCATCGATCACCGATCAGCTGGGTCTCCTTTGGTTGCCCTGCATTGGAGAACGGAGCTGGAAAGCAGGTTAGTGGGGTGGGGAGGGAAGGGGGATTTTTCAGTATATCTTTCCCCTGCCATGCCCACCAAGCCACGCCCACCATGCCACACCCACAAAACCGGAAGTCAAAAAAATTGAATCCCACCACTGCCACCAATGTTATTTTTTTCTAATTGAGCCCCTGCCATGTGCGCTGCCCTAGATCTGCACACACACGCACACATATATGCATACATACATCATACATACATACATCATATATTTGTTTTCTTATATATATCATTCATATATATATGTGTGTGTGTGTGTGTTTTTAAGTTTTCACGGGTACTTACATGTATGGCATTCGGCTTTGCTCGGGTATTTTCCCACGTCATTGTAGTTGTGCTTTTAAAGTGGTAGCAACATTTCGGCAGAATCTCATCAGATGAACACTATACAGAAGCCCGATGATGGCAAATGAGATTCTGCCGAAACGTTGCTACCACTTTAAAAGCACAACTACAATGATGTGGGAAAATACCCGAACTAAGCTGAATGCCATACATCTAAGTACCTGCGAAAACTTAAGAAAACATATATATATATATATATACACATATACAAATACATGTACATATATATATGGCCTTCGCCCACTTGGCGCCCTCCGAAGTAGCTAGAACTACGACTCCCAGATTCTGGCTAGGAATTCTGGGTAACGGAGCCCCCTTACACCTCCTGAGTGTCAGGTTGGAGAGGACAGCATCGGTCAAGCTGATCTGGTCTATGTAGGGATGCTCTGCAGCTGTCCTCCCCCTCCAGCCACCATTTCCCTCCTGGCTAATCTGCCAGGCCTTGTTTTGGGGTTTCTGCAGTTTTTCCTCCTTTGGGAGGAATCCAGGAAACCCCCGCTGGGAAAGGGGGAGAGAGAGGAGACAGGCTCCCCAGAGATTTCCTGGCTGCTTTTTCTTAAGTCCTCCCCCTCCCCACCTTAATGAGGCCCCCTCCCCCCCGCAGGTCCCCAATTAGAGGGCTGTAACTTGATCTGCGGCTGGTGAGACAGTGTTCTGTGTGTGTGTGTGTGAGAGAGAGAGAGCACTATTAAGAGCAACTGCGTTCTCTTCGCTGATGATGTAAAGCTATTCAACACCACTGACAATGCTGCTACCCTTCAAAAAGACCTCGACAATGTGTCAGAATGGTCAAACAAATGGCAACTTCAAATCTCAACAAATAAATGCTCTGTCCTACATATTGGCAAAAATAAAATAAAATCAGAAAATATAATCAGGCTGAATAGTCAAGACCTTGTTGATGATCCAAGCTCTGTCAATGACCTTGGAGTACTCATCTCAAATGATCTAACTGCTAGAGCCCACTGTAACTACATAGCCAAAAAGGCATTAAGAGTTGTTAACCTAATCCTATGTAGCTTTTTCTCTGGTAATATCACACTACTAACTGGAGCATACAAAACATTTGCTAGACCAATACTTGAATGCAGCTCATCAGTCTGGAACCCGCATTACGTATCTGATATTAGCACAGTTGAGAAAGTCCAGAAATATTTCACAAGAAGAGTTCTCCACTCCTCTACTCGTTGTAGAATACCTTATGCCACCAGACTTGAAACTCTAGACCTAGAAAACCTTGAATTACGCCGTCTTCGGTCCGATCTAAGTATAGTATATAAAATCATACGTTGCAATGTACTACCTGTCAATGAATACTTCAGCTTCAACCATAACTACACAAGAGCACACAATAGAAACAAACTCAAAGTTAATCTCACCAAACTTGATTGCAGAAAATACGACTTCAGCAACAGAGTGGTCAATGTCTGGAATCCTCTACCTGACTCTGTGGTTTCTTCCCCAAACCCCCAGAAACTTTAACCTTAGACTGTCTACTATTGACCTCACCCCTTTCCTAAGAGGTCTGCAGGGGGGTGCGTGCATAAGCGCACCAACGTGCCTACCGTCCCTGTCCTATTGTTTCTTTTATTTTTCTTATAGGTATCCACGTGTTCATAACTGTGTTTTTACTTATACCTATTATCTTGTAAGCAATTGACAAACCAAATAAAATAAAATAAAAGATAAAGAGAGAGATGGGGGGAGAGGAAGGAAGTGAGGGAGAGAGGTTAGATCAGATCTCTCTCTCACACACGCGCGCGCTCACACACACCCCATTTTGGCCAAGCGAGGCTGCTTGGAAGCGGTCGCTCGGGACCTCAGACAAAGCTCCAGGCTGCAAAGCGATTCGACGCTGTCCTCTACAGGCCGTGCCCAGAAAACAACGCCTGCTGAGCGGCCTCCGTTGCTCTTGGCTGGGGTGCGGGGGGCAAATCGTTGTTTTGGCATAGCGGCGTCCCCATTTCCGCCTGAGTCTTTGGGAGACAACCTAGATAACAGAATAACAGAGGCGGAAGGGACCTTTGGAGGTCTTCTAGCCCACCCACCCCTCTTCAAGCAGTATATACCCTATACTGTTTCACACGAATCCAACCTCCTCTTAAAAAGCTCCGGTGTGGGAGCATTCACAACTGCTGGCAGCACTGGTTAATTTTTTTTTTTTTTTCATTGTTCAGAAATTTCTCCCTAATTCCAGGTTGCTTTTCTCCTGGATTACTTTGGAGGAGGTGAAGGAAAAGAGAGGGGGTCCTGGCTGCCCCCAAAGGCTTCGAGTGGCTATGCAGCCATTTCATTTTTTTCATTTTATGTGATTATTTTACATTTTATTTTATTATTTTTACATTTTATTTTATTTTACTATTATTTTATATTTTCATTTTCATTTGATTCTAGCAAGGGCAATGGCAACAGCTCTTAGACATATATCATGCCGCTTCACAATGCTTTACAGCCTTCTGTCTCTAGAGTCAGCCTCTTGCCCCCCCCGCCCCCTCCCCAACAACAATCTGGGTCCTCATTTTACCCACCCGGGAAGGATGGAAGGCGATTGAATTGCTGGCAGTCAGCAGAATTAGCCTGCAATATTGCACTTTAACCATTGCATCATTAGACTCCTATTTTTATTTTATTTAATAATTTTAATTTTAATGCATCTATATTCTCTTCTCCTCTCCTCTCCTCTCTTCTTCTGTTCTATTCCTATTCCAATTTCCTATTCTATTCTGTTCGGTTCTATTCTATTACATTCCTGATTCTATTCTATTCTGTTCAGTTCCATTCCGTTCCATTCTATTCTATTCTATTCTTCCATATATTCTGTTCTATTCTATTTCCATATATTCTGTTCTGTTCTACTCTGTATGCATATTATATTCTGTTCTATTATTCTGTATTCCTATTCTATTCTATTCCTGAATTCCATTCTATTCTATTTCCAGAAATTCGGTTCTGTTCTATCCTATTCTATGTCCATATATTCTGTTCTGTTCTATTCTGTTCTATATTCCTATTCTATTCTGTTCTATTATTCTGTATTCCTATTTTATTCTATTCCTGAATTCTATTCTGTTCTATTCTTCTGTGTTCCTATTCCTGTTCTGTTCTGTTCTATTCTATTCTATTTCCATATATTCTGCTCTATTCTATTCTGTTCTTTTCTTTTTTCTATTCTATTATTTCCATATATTCTGTTCTGTTCTATTCTATTCTATTCTATTCTATTCTATTCTATTCTATTCTATTCTATTC
>NW_020769511.1:226753-242014 GCF_900518735.1 Pseudonaja textilis
CTAGAAAAAGTGCAGAGAAGAGCAACCAGGATGATTAGGGGACTGGAGGCTAAAATATACAACGAATGGTTGCAGGAACTGGGCTTGGCTAGTCTAGGGAAGAGAAGGACCAGGGGAGACAGGAGAGCATCTTCCAATATTTGAGGAGCTGCCACAGAGAGAAGGAAGGGGGTCAAGCTGTTTTCTACAGCACCAGAAGGCCAGACAAGGAATAATGGATGGAAACTGAACAAGGAGAGATTCAACCTGGAACTAAGGAGAAAACTTTCTGACAGTGAGAATCAACCCATGGAACAGAAGTTGCCCTCAGAAGTTGTGAGAGCTTCATCACTGGAGGCTTTCAAGAAGTGACTGGACAGCCACCTGTCAGAAGTGATGTAGGGTCTCCTGCTTGGGGAGGGGTGGGGGGTGGGGTTGGACTAGATCAGTGGTTGCCAACCGGTGGGCCGCAAGAAAATTTTGGTGGGCCGCAGAGAAATCTCACCCCCAGAACACGCCCCCCCCAAAGCAATTAATCCAGGCTGCGCAGAAGCACGAGGCTGCGCTGCCCACATGGCCCGCGGGAACCCTCCCCGCCCACTCGCTCCTTACCCGGCAAACTTGCCTGCTAAATTGCTATTTTTCCAACCATCAGCTGTTCTGCTTGCCAGGAGATTTAGATTAGCTAGGAAGCAGGAAATGGTTGGATTTCATGCTTTCTAGGTAGTCTTTCGATCTTTGGCTCTGCTTTTAAGCACAGCCGAACCTCCCTTAGGACTGAAGGTTCAGTTGTTCAGTGCAGACTCACGGCAAGCGATTTTATGTGACAGACTGAGCTAGCCGATGGCAGATAGATAGATCTCTGAATGAATCTGTGATTCTGTGAGCAACTCAATCTGCCTGCCTGCTTTGCCTGATTTGGGGTAAAAGTTGTTCTTTTTTTAATAAAAAGTCCAATATTTATGTAAATATTTAGAATATTTACATACAAGCCACGCCCAGCCAGTCACATGACCACCAAGCCACACCCACAAATCAGGCCACGCCCACAGAACCGGTTAGTGGTCCCTGGGATTTAAAACTATGAGTTTGGTGGTCCCTGAGGTCCAAAAGGTTGGCGACCCCTGGACTAGATGACCTACGAGGTCCCTTCCAACTCTGTTAATCTAACCTAATCTGGAGAATATCCCCATCTGGCCATTTCTCCTTCCAACAATACCAAAAAATTAACACACACACACACACACACACCAATTATTCTGCTTAAGGTGGTTGATCTTTTTTTTTAAAAAAAAGAAAGTAATTGCAGGGTGCTCAGAGAAGGCATTCTGTACAGGTATCCCTCAACTTACAACCCGTTCATTTAGTAACCACCTGAAATGATGACAACACTGAAAAAAGCGGCTGATGACTGTTTTTCATGCTTACAGCTGTTGCCTCGTCCCCAGGGCCATTTGATCAAAATTCAGATGCTTAGAAAATGATGTCATATTTTATTTTATTTCATTTCATTTCTCAACTTCACTTCACCTTGTTTAGAGAGTACCCTTTTATTTTGTTTTATTTCTTCACTTCACTTTGCTTGATTAGAGACAGAACCTTTTCGTTTTATTTTATTATTTCATTTCATTTCTTCACTTCACCTGTTTAGAGGCAGTACTGTTTTATTTTATTTTAGCATTTTATTTTTCATTTTATTTTGTAGCAGCAAATCTTGGTTCCAAATCAGGACACAAGACCACGAAAGGTTGGAGAATACAGGTTTTTTATTTGTGCACAAGGTTCAGAGCATTAGCATGGCAAATTCTGAACCCCCTGGCTCTTCCTGAAGCGTCACTTTTATACATTTTATGACCTCAGCTTAGCCCGGGGCGTTACTTTTATTAAACTATACCAAAAAAGGAAATTAACATATATACCAAAAAGAAGAGGTACATTTAATTACTCATTTTATCTTACACCATCTGTTATTTTCCATATCTACCCTTGTTTACTGGAATATAGTACTGCCTCTATACAGGTGAAGAAATAAAATGAAATGAAATAATAAAATAAAATAAAATAAAATAAAAAATGAAATGAAATAATAAAATAAAATGAAATAAAAAATGAAATGAAATAATAAAATAAAATGAAACGGTACTGCCTCTTAACAGGTGAAGTGAAGAAATGAATTGAAATAATAAATAATAAATTTTATTATTTCATTTCATTTTATTTCTTCGCTTCACCTGTTTAGAGGCAGTACTATTTTGTTTTATTTTATTTCATTTCAATTTTTATTTCATTTTTCATTTTATTTTATTATTTCAATTCATTTCTTCACTTCACCTGTTTAGAGGCAGTACTGTTTCATTTTATTTTATTATTTCATTTCATTTTTTATTTCATTTTTCATTTTATTTTATTATTTCATTTCATTTCTTCACCTGTTTAGAGGCAGTACCGTTTCATTTTATTTTATTATTTCATTTCATTTTATTTCTTCACTTCACCTGTTTAGAGGCAGTACCATTTCATTTTATTTATTATTTCATTTTATTTCTTCACTTCACCTGTTTAGAGGCAGTACCGTTTCATTTTATTTTATTATTACATTTCATTTCTTCATTTCATTTTACTTGTTTAGAGACAGTACTTTTCCTTTCCTTTCCTTTCTTCACTGTACTTCAGTTTACTTGACGAGATAGTACTGTGATTTTATGTCTTCACTTGGCTTCACTTTACTTGATTAGAGACAGTACCTTTTTATTTTATTTTCATTTTATCTTATTTTATTCTATTTTTAGGGCTGCGCTGAATTTGGGAAGGATTCAAGGTTACTGAGCCTCCTGTTCTTAGCTTCCAGCTGTCAATGTTTGGGGTTTTTTTGTGCCAAGCAAAACAGCGGCTAACTTAGTAAAGAGGGGGCGGCAATTCTGCTATATTTTTGCCCAAATTCTTCACTGCCTGGTCTGGCCTTGCTAACATGAGACCTAACGTCGGCGTATCGAAGGCCAGGTCAACATGACCCATCTCTGCACCTGGCCCCATTTCAATGCACACACAAAAAGCAACAACCGAGGAACCGGGAAAAAAAAATGTTTCTTGGATCGTTCCAAATCAATTTATGGAGATATCTGCTCCTAGGAGTAAAAGAGGGGGAGGAAGCTTTCCCTGAAGTAGATTTGCGTAGTCCTCAACTTACAACAGTTTGTTTAATGTCCGAAGTTACAACAGCACTGTGATGACCCAAAGGGGTGTGGCACAAAGGTAACACAGTCAGAGTCACAATCAATAGGTGTCCCTTTATTAGCTCCAACTTTGCCCTCAATGTCCTGGTTACCTTCTGGGCTGGAGAAAAACTCTCCCAGGAACAGCCTTTGGCTGCAGGGAGTCAAGTCCAAAAGATGGTCAACAGAAACTGTAACTATAAGTCCAATCAAGGCAAAATGAGGTCATTAGTCCGGCAGGGCAGGAGCAAGAATTCCAGACATGAAGGACCGGCAGTAACTCAACCCAGTTGGGAAGATGCCAGGAACACAGATAAAATAAGGCAACACAAGATAAATTCACGTTTGCTCCCAAAAGCTGCTGCATCCCTTTAAAACTCTCATTCCCAGCTGTGGCTAATGAAGGGAATCAGGGCTCTTTCCTCCCCTGTAAGCCACACCACCCACATTGCTCCCTTCTCCGTTCCTCCCTGTGTGCCCTAGGATGAAGAGGGGGTGGGCCTGGGTCTTCCTCTGAACTCCCTCTCCCTTGTTCTACCTATCCCCTGCTCTGCCCAGCTGGACTTTGCCCTTCCTCAGTTTCCTCCCCAGCCAACAGAGCCATACTCCCGTTCCCTGTCAGCTGTTTGTCTTCCTCCTCAGATTCAGACTACAACAGGGGCATGACAGGCACTCAAAAAAAAAGTGACTTACGACCGGTGGGTGGGATGCTGCCGGTGTAACAGCCGGTTCAGTGATTGCACGACCACAGGGAATGGGGCAATGGTCGTAAGTGTGAAAAACGGTCGTAAGGCCCTTTTCTCAGGGACCCTGTAATTTCAAACGCCGTCACTAAACAAATGGTTGTAAGTTGAGGATTACCTGGGTACTCCAGAGTTGGCGATCTCTCTTTCGCCCCACAAATTCCCTAGCAACACTTACTAGAGTCTCCTATCACAACCACAAATTTGTTGTGCAGCAGCTGCTGAGCCTCCTCGGAAGTAAAATCATGGATCTCTGCCAAGAGGAAGCTGATTTTTTTCATGGTGAAACCGGACTCAGGTTCCTTCCTGTCTCCGGGATTCCGTCCTGCAGGAAAACACAGAAGAGTGTTGCAATCAAGGACACGTACACATGATTCCTGAGTCAAGCATCTCCCAAGTCAAGAAGTTCTTCTATTCCCAGTCAACTGTGTTTATTCTTATACTCTAAATGTAGGAGTTTACTTATACATACAAGTCCAATGATTGGTTTATCCCAGGGTTAGCAGCAGGGGTGGGATTCTACCAGTTCACACCTATTCACTAGAACCGGTTGTTAACCTTCTAAGCAGTTCGGAGAACCGGTTGTTAGAAGAAATTACTGGTCTAATCCTGTAAGGAAGGCAGGAAGGAAACATTCTGGTGTTGCTTACAGAAACTGCCTCTCCATTTACCCTTGTTACATTCTTGGCAGGACTGGACTTCCTGTCTCAGGAACTTCTCTGGAGGTATTTTCCCCTCCTTTGCTGGCACTTTGCTTGTGTGGAGTGACCACTCAAAGTTACAATGGCACTGAACAAAGTGACCTATGACCATTTTTCACACTTACGACTGTTACAGCATCCCCACAGTCACGAGAGGCCAGGCGAGGAGATGCGTGCCTCGATGTGAGTGATGTTGAGTTGCCCACGCCCAGCCAGTCACATGACCACACAAGCCACGCCCACCAACTAAGCCACGCCCACAGAACCGGTTGTTTAAAAAAAATGGATAGCAGCCTAGTAACAATGCGGTAATTGACTAGTACAACTAAGCTTCTAAAGCATGCAGGTGGGTTATAGGTCAAGCATACAATTGAATGCGTTCTTAGTTTCCTGAGGAAAAATCTTTACTCTAAAATAGCACAGATCAGAATCTGAGTGGAAAAACCTTTTAATAGAACAGAGAAAGGTCAGAATCTCCAGCCAACGTCAGCATTGCGTATTGTTGGCGGTTACCTACAAGAGAGTAAAACAAAAACCAAAAAAACCCCCCAAGAGATAACAGAATGACAGAGTTGGAAGGGGCCTTAGAGGTCTTCTAGTCCAGCCCCCTGCTGAGGCAGGAGACCCTGCCCTATACCATCTCCAGACAATCTCTGTCCAATCTCTTCTTAAAAATCTCCAGTGATGAGCTACCCACAACTTCTGGTGGCAAGTAGTTCCACTGGTTAATTGTCTCCACTGCTAGGAAGTTTCTCCTTAATCCCAGGTTGCTTCTCTCCTTGATTAGTTTCCACCTGTTGCTTCTTGTCCTGCCTTCAGGGGCTTTGGAGAATAGGTGGAGCCCACTCTTCTCCTTTGGGGCAGCCCCTCAAGACCCTAGTCCTTCTCTTTTGAATTTTTACAGAATACAGACTGACAGGTTTGGAAGGGACCTCGGAGGTCTTCTAGTCCAACCCCCTGCTTAGGCAAGAAACCTCCCTCCCATTCCAGACAAATGGTTGTCCGGTGTCTTCTTGAAAACCTCCAGTGTTGAAGCACCCACAACTTCTGGAGAGACAAGGTATTCTTAATTGTCAGGAAATCGTGGGCTAAAACCTAGAGCTAATTCCTCGTTTCTTTAGCGCTTTCAAATTTTTCCCATGCAGCTGGTCAACACCCTTGACTTTACCTACCACAGAGGGACTGATAAGCTAAATATTTAAGACATGATGTTTTCTCAGCCCTGCATGCAACTAGCTTATGAGAGAGAGAGAGAGAGAGAGAGGGAGGGAGGGAGAGAGAGAGAGAGGCAGAGAGAAGAGAGAGAAAGAGAAAGAAAAGAGAAAGAAAGACAGAAAGAGAGATAGAGAAAGGGAAAGATAGACAGAGAAGAGACAGACAGAGAAGGGAGAGAGAGAGAGAGATAGAAGAGAGAAAGAGAGAGAGAGAAGAGAGAGAGGTAGAGAGATAGGTAGTAAGAGACCCAGAGACAGAGAGAGAGGTAGAGAGAGAGAGAGAGACAGAGAGACAACAATCTCGAGCAAATAGCTGCAAATAATAGATTGAAGTTACCAGAAGGTGACAGATAGTTTTTTAAAAAATGCATGGGAAAAAAAGCCACCATTGCTTAAAGCAACAGGAGCTGAAATGCAAATTGTCAGAACAAAAGCACAATTTCCCTAGAATGGAGATAAACAGAAAACAAGCTATAATTGTAGATTCCTGTTAACTCCTATTATGCGTGGTGGGGGGAGAAGCAGGAACTCAAAGGCCATAAAAGATCTAAGGCCAGCATTTTTTTTTTATGGCTCGGATGCTTCTTTAAGGGTTGGGGTCTTGTTGTCCAGGAATGGTGGAGGGGGGAAGGTGTGTGGGGTTGTTAGCCTGGTGTGTGAGTGAGTTACACAACTGAGTTACTACGCTGGCTGTAGAGATGTTGGCAACGCTTTATCCCAACCCAAAACTAAAGAAAACATGGGAATAGATTCCAGATCAACCACATAGTCCATTTCATTTATTTTAATTTTAAAAAAAAAACTTTATTAAACAAATTCGACAATTAAAAAAACCAATTAAAAACATATCTCCATTCATTGGAGCATATTTGTAGTAGTGTTCACTCACTTTGACATATTCTTAAGTATATAGAATATTACTAAATATTATTACAATTATTTTACGTTTGTCATATTTTCCTATATTTACATAGTTATTTACATATTTATACATAAATACATGAACAGTTATGCCTATTTATACCACAGGCTGCCAGCGAACCACAACAATACTGCAGTGGTTTGTAAGTGTGAAACATGGTCATAAGTCCCTTTTCTTCAGGGCTGTTGTAACTTTGAGTGGTCACTAAATGAACCATTGGAAGTCGAGGGCTACCTGTGTATCGTGGTTTCAGTCGTGAATGAATGGCTACAAACCAGGTTTGGTAAAATTGTGCTCAGCTGTGACGGACACGCACAATGGCAGAATTTCTCTCACGAAGAAAGCCAGGCTGCTCAATTCAATTCAATTTCTCTATTCTGCCCAGATCAATAAATGATTGCTCCTTCCTGGGGTTAACCTAACTCACCTGTGTGGATGCTCCGTTGATTGGGTTGTGGCTATGGTTGGGGTTGTGTTGAAGTGGCCAACTCAGTCATTTGGAACAGTTTCTTAACCATAGAGCTGTCCCACGAGTCTAGATGGGCACCCATGATGGCTATCTTATGGCTAAAGAAAACAGCCTCATACAAAGCACCAAATGGCTTGTTGTAACGACTGAAAAGGGCAACCTTGTTCCTCCAGCATTGCACAATCGCAAAACAAACCAGAGTTTGTCAACCATAGCAATGTTAAGATAAGTGGGCTTCAACTCCCAGAATTCCCCAGCCAGCCATATTCAGCAATGTTAAGCTGGATGGACTTCAACTCCCAGAATTCCCCAGCCAGCCACCTTCAGCAATGTTAAGTGTTGTAATGACGAGGCAGTCGAGTTGTTTGATCATGAACAACTGAATCATGATGATCTGTATTGGAGTCTAGTCTTGCATTTATACACATTTTTAGTTATCCTCCATCACTGGTTAACTTTGGTTACTGCTTAACTTTGGTTACTGTTTAGTACAGTAATCCATACAATTAATTATCTCTAATTAAAGTCTAACATATGTTTACTTCCTCTCTCTAATCCTCCTTTAGATGAGTGACTTTGTTTACCTGAGTTGTATTTGCTTGGAAACATTCTTTATCTGAGGTTTGCCCTCCGAGATTGGAACATTCCTGCAATTACAACTCTACAGTTAAGAAAGATGGACTTCAACTCCCAGAATTCCCCCTCCTTCCATCCATTCACAGAAACTTTAAGCTGGGTGGACTTCAACTCCCAGAATTCCCTAGCTACCATGTCTGGCTAGGGCATTCTGGGAGTTGGTCCAGCCAGTTTAATGTTGCTGAGGTTGAAAACACATAGAACATAGAATAACAGAATAACAGAAATTGGAAGTGACCTTTCTAATCTGATTTGGGAAAAATTTTGGATATAGGATAGATTTAGAACAATGGCAGAAATTATGGACTCAAAACTATAAAATAACAATGTCAACAGCATATAAAGAGAATTTGCATAAGATGTTTTACAGGTGGCATCTACCTCCAGCACTTAGGACCATGTTTCACACTTACAAACCATTACAAGATCTCCACAGTCACGGGATCCAATTCAGACAAGCTTGGAAACTGATTCGCATTTACTTTTTTTTTTGTAAAAAGTTTTTTATTTTTTAAATTTTATACATCTTTTTACGTGAGCAAAATGTTTCCAGATTATAACACATAGTCATATTTTCATTTCCATCAACCTTATATAATGTTAACTCATATTATTACCCATTTCACTCATCTTTAAATAAATTTGCAATTCATATTTCAATTCATTAATTCAATATCAATGTCATTTCATCCATACATAAGTTTTCAATTCTTTCTCCCCTATTATTTCCATTTTCAGCTTACCACCTATTTTATTTTACATTACACATCATTACTGTCCTTAATTTTCTCTAAGCAGATATATAATAAACAATCTAAAAAGAGTAAAAATATAATAAAACCAATATATTTAGGATCCACATGGTATTTTCCATTCCCCTACTATAATCATAATAAAATATTCTCGTTGTACAATTCTAATATCCATTAAATAATCAACTGTATATATAGTCAACTGTATATATCCTCTCCAGTAAATCACTAAAATAACTTCTTCGTATCTCTCATTTTATCTTCACTTTACTTATAATCATTAATAATCATATTTTTAATTTATTTGGTAGGAAGTTAGCACCCTTCCCTCTCCTAGAAAATTGAAATATCCTAGGAAATATTAAAAAGGCAGAATATTTCCTCTAAAAAGAGTAGAAACTCAGAAGTAGAAACTCACCTCAGAACCAGAAGCTCACCCGCACCTTTGTTAATGGGTGGGCCATTAAGCCTGGGCCAGAATACTTTACATAGCAAAGATCTCCAGGTAAAGGTATAGCAATTGCCAAAAGCCCTTTTCAGTGCATCATCATCATCCAGCAAGGCTCAACCAAGCCTGGAACTCAGGACAGCCTACAGAGTTGCCCCAAGTGCACGGCCCCATGGGAGTCTGACAACCAATCAGAATACAAGCTCCAATTCAAATCCCAACGGAGGGTATAAAACCCAGGCACTCTCAGCCCCTTTTCTTGATCTCTTCCTTCACCTTGAAGCATGTGATCATCCTTCCTTTTCAATTTGGAGCTCCAGGCCACGTGGTCCTGTCCACCATTAAACCTTCCAAACAGCCTCCATGTTTCCAGCGTCTTTTTCCCCACTTGGAACTGAACCCAGAAGGATATTTCTTCCGACAATTTCCATATTATATCGACATTTCAGCAGAATCTCATCTGCCATCCTCAGGCTTGTGTATTGGGTTCTTTTTAATCTCGTGTGTCAGGCTTGGCAGCCATTTTTTTGTTAGGGTTGCCAAGCCTGACACACGAGATTAAAAAGAACCCAGTACACAAGCCTGAGGATGGCAGATGAGATTCTGCCGAAACGTCGCTATAATAAAAGCACAAATATTAAGACGTGGGAAAATACCCGAAGAAACCTAAATACCATACATACATGTATGTATGTATATCTATATGCAGGTCTAGGTGTGTTCGGGTCTTTTCCCGTGTAAGATTAAGAGTATCTTGGCGACGTTTCGGCGAGGTCCCACTCGCCATCCTCAGGCTGGTGCTTTCAGCTTCCTGCCAGTGCAAGCAGTGTGTGATCGGAGCTGCCGTCTCTCTATAAATACTGGTGGTGGGGGCTGGTGTGCTGGACTGGTTGGCCGCGCTGCTGCCTCTTGATTGGTTGATGGAGTTGATGTTGGTATAATGGGCTGTGTGATGGCCTTGTGAGTTTTGTTGTGGAGATATCCTGGATCTTGTGCTGTAATCTCCTGGGTCGTTTGTTTTGTAGTGATCTTTTTTCCATTAGCCTCTAGTGTTTTTAACGGCTTGGGTAATGGGTTGTGTGATGGGCTTGCGAGTTCTTTTGTTGTGGTATCCTGGGTCCTGCGTTGTAATCTCCTGGGTCATTTGTGTTTTGATCTCTTTTCCATTGGCCTCCTGTGTAGTAACAGCTTCGGTAATGGGTTAGGTGATGACCTTGTGAGATTTATTGCTGTGATATCCTTGGTCTTGCGCTGTGATATCCTGGGTCATTTGCTGTGTTGCAACTTCTTGAGTTCTTGTGGTGTAATTTCCTGAGTTTTCTGATGTGATGTCTTTTATTGCAATCCTTGCCAAAAGTCTCTCTTTGTTTCTCTTTTTAATTCTTCTTTCTCTTTCACAATCAACGACCAACAGTCCCAGGAAATTACTTTTGCATATCCTCTTAGTAGAGTTTCTCCCTCTTTTTTTTTTTTAATTTCTGGGGTTCTTATGATTTAATTTATCTTTTGTTTCATAATAGTTCTGAATCCAATAAATTTCCATAAGATTTTATAGGGGAAAAAAGTCTTTGACCATTAGAATGGCGCTCTGTATCACTTTCCACTTTTCAAAGTTCTTTTCTTTTCTCTTTTAATTATGTTAAACATTAATTTCCAACCATTTCCACAATTAATTTTCTTAATAATAACCAATTCCAGGCAAGTCCAGCATATATCCAATACCTAACTAATGCCAATTTATATTATTCCAAATTTAGTCTCTAATTTCACTGTAACATTTTATACTCCAATTTTGTTTACCTTGTATTTTCCTCTTATTTTCTGTTCGCCACTGTGATACTCTTGCACGAAAAATTCAGTTCTTTTATCTGGTTACATGGCGCTCACCACTTCACCACTCTAGCACAAAACTTATGGTGCCGGCAGCTTTCCATCTTCAGGACAGCCATTTTAGACTGTCGTTTCTCCCTGTCTTCCAGCGGAGTAATACCTAGCTAGAGAGGTGAGATGCGGCTCCCCTCGACCCAGCTGGTGGTCTCTCCCTCCAGTCCCACCCGTCCTAGGTGGGTCAGATGACTCCGGACCCATGGGGACCCTTCCAACAAGGGAAACACAGATCAAAGCCGCGCACGATCACGATCTCTGAGCCGTCGTTGATGGAAACGGTACCGGAAGTCCTAATTTGCATTTACGACGGTCAGCGTGTGTCCCGGAGGTCACGAGATCCCCTGTGGCAACCTCCTGACCAGCCAGATTCACTTAACAATGGTGTCACTAAGCGAACAACTTCAATGAATGCCCTTAGCAACTGTGGGAAGCAAGCGCATAAAATCAGGTGAATGTCACTTAACCACTGAACAACGGAGATTTGGGGGCTTGGTTGCGGTCGTAAGTGAAGGACTACCTGTCACAAGCACAACCACAACAACAACAACACACACACACACAAACCAGTTTTTATCACCACCTGGCAGCCTTGCTGTGCTAGACCTACCTTGACTGGCTGGCTGGCACATCGCTCTGGGAAGGAAACTTGAATATCTGAGATATTCAAAACCCTTGAAGTTGGGTTGAAAATATCTCCCCTTCTCATGTTTTTATCAAGCGAGAGAGCGAAAAACAAACAGGCTGGCTCTAGAACGGCCAGATTTTTTCTTAGTCCGGGGTGGTCCTCGACTTTCAAGCCCCAAATTTCAGTCGCTAAGAGAGACAGCGGTCAAGGCCATGGTGGGTTAAGGGAATATCCGCCATCGCAAAGTGAGAAACACAATTGTGAAGCGAATCTGATCAGATTCGCTTTTGCGTCCTTCCGATAAGCCAAGTTAAGGAGGGGGGGGAGCCAGATTCACTTAACGACGGGGTGACTAATTTCACCACGGCAGTGATCAAAAGTCGTAACAATGGGGCAAAAACACTCGCTGAAGGGATTTCTTCCTTAGAAAACGGAAAAAGGTTTTTTTTTTAGCCATTTATTTTCCAAAGCACCAGAAGGCAAGAAAAGAAATGTTGGATGGAAACTCATCCAGGAGAGAAGCAACCTGGAATTGAGGAGAAACTCCCAAACGGGGAGGATGTTTAACCAGTGGAACTGCTTGCCACCAGAAATAATGGGGCCAGTTTCTTTAAGAAGAGACTGAAGAGCCACTTGTCTGAAATGGTATAGGATCTCCTGGTCGAGTAAGGGGTTGGACTAGATGACCTCCAAGGTCCCTTCCAGCTCTGTTCTGATTGATTGATTGATTGAAGGCCTCTTTTCTAACTTCCGAAAAACATGTTGGGTTGGTTGGTTTTTGTTTTTGTTTTAATAAGTTTTATTAAATTTCTGTTATTACAACATAAAACATCGTTATTTCAACAGTCTTTTTGACATCTATACAGGTTCTTATCTTAAATATCTTAATACATTATATTTACTTTCATCTAGCAGTAATTGATAGCTTTAACCATAATTATTGTTTTTATATTCTTATATATTTTACATATTTACCTTTGACTTTATTGAGGTCTCTTACAGTTAGATTTCTTGTCTTATTTCTTATTTCTGTTTGTTACCCAATCGTACCATTTATTCCAAATTACAAAAAATATTCAGAGTCTCTTTCTTTCAGTTTCAGAGTTAGCATACTCATTTCAGCATTTTCTATTATTTTTTGTAATATTAATTCTTCATTGGGGATATTAGGAGTTTTCCATACTTGTGCAAAACCTATTCTGGCGGGTATTGAGATATGTAACATTAGATATTTTACTTCGTTTGGGATTCAATCTTTATTCATTCCTAGGTTTCTGGTCTGAGCTCAATCTGGTAAGCGGTGATCTCCTGTACCCAGTTTTTAATTTGGATCCAGAATGTCCTGGTCTCGGGGCATAGCCACCACATATGGTAAAATATGGGGCGGGGGGGTTGTTGTTTTTGGTTTTTAAAATATTTTTTTTAGCCAAGGCCATTTTTCTTGATAGGCGAGGATTTCAGCACTAAACAATAGAGAGCATTTTTCTGAAAGCGCTGAGATATTTGGGAATGTTTTAAGAAAGAAAGAGATTATTCTTGGAAAGAAATAACACAAATTTGCCACTTGTGGCATGCGATCTGGGAGTCAGGTTTGCTACTGTTCAAATCTCACGTGTCCTTGAGTTATGATGGTTCATTTAGTGACCAAAGTTACAAAAGCACAGGGAAAAAAAGGGGAGTTACGACTGTTTTTTTCACACTTACGACCATTGCAAACAGCCCCATGGTCACTTGCTAAGTGAGTGTTGACAACTGACTCATATTTATGACAGTCGTAGTATCCCAAGTCAAGACAACGAGCAACGCCAGATTCATTTAACAACCGTGTGAGCAAGGATTAGCTTAAGCAACTGTGGCGAAAAAGGTTGTAAAACAGGATAAAAGTCACTTAAAAAGCATCTTGCTTAGTGGCAGGCATTTGGGGGGGGGTCCATTGTGGTCGTAAGTCGAGGACTACCTGCAACGAATGCCTTTTTGTGGCTTGACCACTTCCTTCCTGATATGTCACAGACATTAAAAGTGTGCATGATTTATATCTGTGCCCTAAAAAAAGACTTCAACCTTCCCAACCCTTTTAATTTTTTTTGCTTTGCCTGAATTACTTGGTGATTTATATTTTCAGGAAGGTATGTGTGAATGGACAAAAAGGGGTTTATTGACCAATTGGACAATAAAACCAAAGCGGTATAAGACCTCCAAAATCCCTTCCAGCTCTATATCATATCCTATCCTATCCTAATTTCTATTCTATTCTGTATTTCTATTCTATTCTATTTTCTATTCTATTCTATTCTATTCTATTCTATTCTATTCTATTCTATTCTGTATTTCTATTCTATTCTATTTTCTGTTCTATTCTATTCTATTTCTGAATTCTATTCTATTCTTGAATTCTATTCTATTCTGTCTATTCTATTCTATTTTCTGTTCTATTCTATTCTATTCTTATTCTATTCCTCTGTTCTATTCTATTCCTGAATTCTATTCTATTCTGTATTTCTATTCTATTCTATTCTATTCTATTCTATTCTATTCTATTCTATTCTATTCTTGAATTCTATTCTATTCCTGAATTCTGTTCTATTCTATTTACTGTTCTATTCTATTCTATTCTATCCTATCCTATTTTATCCTATCCTATCCCTCTGTTCTATTCTATTCCTGAATTCTATTCTATTCTATTTCCATATATTTTATGTTCTATTCTGTTCTGTTCTATTCTATTCTACTGTACTCTGCTAGAGATTAGACTGCCATTTGTCAGAAATGGTGTAGGGTCTCCTGCTTTTGTGGGGGAGGTTGGGCTAGATGACCTACAAGGTCCCTTCCGACTCTGTTAAGCTAAACCAAGGGTCTTCCAACTTGGCCAGTTTAAGACTTGTGGACTTCAACTCCCGGAATTCCTGGAGTGGACAAGCCTGGAGGAGGAGGAATTCTGGGAGTTGAAGCCCACAAGTCTTCAAGGTGCCGAGTTGGAAGACCCCCTGATCTAAACTTCTAAACTCTGCCTCTGCCTCTACTCTACTCCTAGTCTCGTCTAGTCTCTTACCCAGCGGTCTCCAAACTCGGCAACTTTAAGACTTGTGGACTTCCAAGTCCCAGAATTCTCCAGCCGTTAGTTCTCCTTATGCTGGCTGGAGAATTCTGGGAGTTGAAGTCCCCAAGTCTTAAAGTTGCCTGCTTTTTTTTTTGCCTGCTTCAACTCCCAAGTCTTGCCCAAAACCTCCTGGGTTGTCTTCACACGTGTCCTATACCCAGGTCAGTAGCACGGTTGGGGGGTGGGGGGTGGAGGGTTTTTTGTTTTGTCCAGTTACCCGGGATAATGGTCCGAAGACTCCTGCCTGGGGTAGGGGGTGGACTAGAAGACCTCTAAAGTCCCTTTCCACAGCCCTAGCAATTCTGTAGCTCCGCAGCAGCCTTCCCAGCAAGCTGAGAAGGCGCGATCCGGATCTCTCTCCTTTGACACAAGGAGCTAGGCAGAAATTCAACCGGTAGAAGCCCTCCTGTCCCGTCCCGTCCCGTCCCGTCCCGTCCTCCAACGAACGCGGAAAGGGGTCGAAACATACCTTGCAGGAGCCCGGCCGGCGCGTCTCTGTCGGGAGGATTCGGTGGGGAGCTCCGAAACGGCCGAAGTGCAGAAGAAACTCCCGGAGCTCCGAAACGGCCGAAGGTG
>NW_020769511.1:315183-326207 GCF_900518735.1 Pseudonaja textilis
TCTTTCCTTCCCTCTTCCTTTCTTCTCTTCCTTTTCCCGTCTTCTCTCCCTTCCTTCCTTTCCTTTTTCCCTTCTTTTCCTTCCCCACCTCCGCACATTTCTCTGTCTCCTTCACTCTTTCTTTCCTTCCCTCTTCCTTTTCTTCCTTTTCCCATCTATCTTTCCTTTCTCCCTCCCTCCCACCCTTAACAAATTTCATCCTTCCGCTAGACAAGGGTCTCTCAGTGGGCTGGGGAATTCTGGGAGTTGAAGTCCACACATCTTAAAACTTGACACTGAGCTTGAGAAAAACCACCTGCCAGGAAATGAAATCCTCTGATTTATACACATGCTACACCTGAGGTACAGGTAGTCCTCGGCTTACGACCACAATTGGAACCAGAATTTCCGTTCTTCAGCCAGTTGGTGGTTAATCGAATCACGCCCAATTTTGCAACTGGATTTTTCTTTTTTTTTGCAAAATTTGCGAAGTAAATCACTGCAGTTAAATGAAACTTGCGGTCATTAAACGAATCAGGCTTTGGACTTCGCTTGTCTGAGGCTGCCTGGGAAGATCACAAAGGGTGAGACGCCGTACCCCCGGGATCCTGCAATCGTCATAAGTACGTGCTAGTTGCCAAGCACCCGGGATTTTGATCGCGTGGATACGGCAATGCTCCTAAGCGGAGATGGCAAAACTTTTTGTCGCGTGCCGATAGTGTGCTCCACCCCCTGTGCATGCGTGCGTAACACCCCTGCCCACCCCTTTACCTGAACTGCACGTGCTCGTGGCTCCCAACTAATTTTTGGCCCGTTTGAGACCGTTTTCGCCCTCCTGGAGGCTCGAGGGCAGCCTCTGCAGGCCGAAAAACAAGCCCATTTCGGCACTTCCGGTATTTCCGGAAGGCCTGTTTTTCGGCCTCCAAAGGCTGCAGAGGTTTCCCTCGAGACTCTTGAGAGGGCGAAAACGGCCTATCCCAGGCTCCGGAGGCTGAAATGGGCACTTCCAGTATTTCCGGAAGGCCCATTTTTTTCGGCCTCCCAAGGCTGCAAAGCCTTCCCTTGAGTCTCGGGAAGGCCTCAAAGGCCAAAAATCAGCTGGGAGGTGCATGCATATGCAGGGCAGGTAAGTTTCGCTGGGACTCGCGTGCCCACACAAATAGCTCTGCTTGCCACCTGTGGCACACATGCCATAGGATCACCATCACGGCTCTTTTAAGTGTGGAAAAACGGTCATAAGTCACTTTTTTCAAGTCCTGTTGTAACTTTGAACGGACACTCAACGAGCGGTCGTAAGTCCAGGACTACTATACAGGGACTGAATGAATCCTTCCTGCTCTGTCCTCTTTGCAACACGTTCCTAGCTTTCATTTTTGGATAGAGGGAGAAGAGGGATTACACAGGGAGTCCTCGACTTATGACCACAACGGCATCCGAAATGCATGTCGCTAAGGGAGACACATAAGTGCCTCGCTTCATTTTGCAACCTGTTTTGCCGCAGCGATTAAGTGAATCGCAGGCGTTGTTAAAGTTCGTCATTAAGCGAATCCAGCTTCCCCATGGGACTTGACTCATCCAAAGGTCGTAAAAGGGGATCATGTGATTTCCCCCTCCCCCCCCCGGGACACTGCAATTGTCATAACTATGAGCTGGTTGCCAACAGTCTGAATCAAGTGACCGTGAGGATGCTGCAACGGTCGTAAGTATGAAAAATGGTCGTAAATCAACTTTTTTTCAGTGCTGCTGTAACTTCAGTTACTAAATGAACTGTCGTAAGTCGAGGACTGCCTGCACCAGTCTGTGACTCTTCTGAGCAACTATCATGCTTATTGAATTGGTGGTGTGTGTGTGTATCGATCCCTTAAATCTGATATTGTGGTTCGCCGGCAGCAGGTGTGAGTGGCTGAGGTCCCGGAGAGCGAGGACTCGGACGAGGGGCCTGCGTGTGATGCAGGAATGGAGTCAGGACTATCAGAGAGTTGGGGTGCTGCCTTCGGAGATTGTGGGGGCTGGCAGCAGTGAGGAAGAGTCCCCCGAGGAGCCTGTGCCAAGCGCGTGTGCGCGCAGGGCTGCTCAAAGGAAAGAGCAGCTGCAGCTACACGGGCGACTCAGAAGTAAGGCTGAAAGGTGATGGCCCCTCCCTTAAAGGATAAAAGACAGCTGAGAAACCGGAGTTCTTTGCTGGAAGCAAAGAAGCTTTTGCGCTCAAGCCTTGTGGACGTTTGGAATATCTTGAGTTGGTGTTTGGGGACTTTGAAATCTTTCTTAGTAACTTTATCTAGTGTTCTTGGCAGCCTTTGCACAACCTTGGCAAGACTCGTTATTATCAGCGACAATTCGTTTTAATAGCCTTTTAACTGTGAAGGAATAAAATTCGTAAAGAATCATTCAAAGGTTTTGCTGTTACCTCCCTTTGGTGTTTGTTTCCTTGGAACAAGGTTTGGGTCAGAACATCTGGTTGCAGTAAAGTACCAACTGGGAAAGGTAGCTGAAGCTATACAGCACCCACCCACTCCGCCCATTCCCTAAACTGGGCTGAGTCCTGGCTGTCCAATCTCTGTCCTTCATGCACCCCATATTAAGCCGTAGTTTGTTCTGTCGGGTGAATTCAGGCAGCGTTGCTCACTGCAGTATGAATTGCGCGGCCTCTTTAATCCACACACACACACACGCACACACACACCAGGTTGGCCTCTGAATTTAAAAGGGGCTCCTTAAATGCCCCTTGCCGTTGAGACCCCAAAATCAGACCTAACATTTCTTGAAGACTTCTTGATTCTCCTGGATTTGAGAAAAGCTGGTAACCACCATCACCAGGAAGCCACCTTGAACAGTTATCCAGGTTTCCTATTTGAGCCTTTAAGACTTTGCTGGTTGGGCCAGATCGGTCCAGATGTGTCATCCGTAGGAGTTTGAATCAGAGGAGGAAGACGAACAGCCGACAGGGAGCGGGAGTGTGGCTCCGTTGGCTGGGGAGGAAACTGGGGAAGGGCAAAGTCCGGCTGGGCAGAGTAGGGGAGAGGGAGAACAAGAGATGGAATTCAGAGAAAGACCCAGGCCCACCCCCTCTTCATCCTAGGGCACGCAGGGAGGAATGGAGAAGGGAGCAACGTGAGTTGCATGGCTTACAGGGGAGGAAAGGGCCCTGATTCCCTTCATTAGCCACAGCTGGGAATGAGAGTTTAAAAGAGATGCAAGCTGAAAGCGGCATCTCTGGAAACAAACATGAGTTTATCTTGTGTTGACTGTGTTCCTGGTGTCTTCCCAACTGCATTGAGTTACTGCCGGTCCTTCATGTCTGGAATTCTTGCTCCTGCCCTGCCGGACTAATGACCTCATTTTGCCTTGATTGGACTTATAGTTACAGTTTTTGTTGACCACGTTTTGGACTTCATTCCCTGCAGTTAAAGGCTGTTCCTGGGAGAGTTTTTCTCTAGCCCAGAAGGTAACCAGGACACCGGGGGCAAAGTTGGAGCTAATAAAGGGACTCCTCCTGATTATCTGGCTGTGTTGCCTTTGTGCCACGCCCCTTTGGGTCATCACAGGATGTCTGCTCTCTGGACCGTTTTTTTTTTTTTAAAAAAAAAGCAGCCACCCAGAGGACATGATCCAGTCAGTTTCCCTTCATCAACACACGAGATCTTCCAAAACTGATGCTGTGGTCCCATCAGCTGCAGGACTGGGTGAAATAGTGACCTTTGGAGGTCATCTTCATCCTTTCGGTCCAGTTCTGGGACTCCACAGCTCCCTCCGTCCTCTTTCGGCTACCAAAAAATCCCCTGAGGCTGGAGGAAGTCGGAAATCGGAGCACTGCTGGCATTGACCGGGATGGAAATTACGGCCCAAGGTAGCCCGTGCTGCTCCAGAGAACGACGGATCATGTACCTGTGCAGACATAAGACAAAGGGGGAAATTTTATTTATTTATTCTTTATTTTATTTTATTTAGAGAATTTATATAGCCGCCGACTATATAGCCGCCGACTCACACTGACTCTAAGCCATTCGCAGACAATTAAAAACAATGTGGAAAAAAATAAAAAAGAACCAGAATAAAGTAAAATCGAAAAAAAACTAAAATAATAATAAAAAGACATTTTCTTACAAATAGCAGCAGCAGCAAACTCTAAAACAGGAATAAAAGCCAGCCATTTTTTTCCCCTACCGGAAGACATCACAAATCATCTGAAAAGGGGAGACGGGTAGTCCTGGACTTACAACCACAATGGTAATGTCTGTCACTAAGTGAGGCGTTTGTTAAGTGAGCTTTGCCCTCTTTGGCGACCTTGCTTGCCGCAGTTGCTAAGTGAACCGTTGCAGTTAAGATAGTAACGCTTTCGTTAAGGGGATCCCTGCAGCTTTATTGGTAACACGGTTGTTAAGTGGATCATTGCAGTTGTTAGTCACACGGTTGTTAAGTGAATCTGGCTTCCCCGTTGCTTGTCAGGAGGTCGCCGAAGGGGATCACAGGACCCTGGGACACTACGACCGTCATAAATAGGAGCCGGTTGCCAGGCGCCTGAATTTCGATCATGCGACCCTGGAGAGGCTTCAACAGTCGTTAAGTATGACAAGTTGCTTTGTTCAGTCCCATTGTGACTTCAAAGCAGTGGTGAGATTCAAAAAAGTTTTACTACTGGTTCTTTGGTGTGGCTTGTGGGGCGTGTTGTGGTTCGCCGGTAGCAGGTGCGGACGGTTGAGGTCTCGGAGAGCGAGGACTCAGATGAGGGGCCTGCATGTGATGCAGGAACGGGGCCAGGACCATCAGGGAGTGGAGTGCTGCCTTCGGAGATGGTGGGGGCTGGCAGCAGTGAGGAAGAGTCCCCCGAGGAGCCTGTGCCCGGTACGCATGCGTGCAGGGCTGCTTGAAGGAAAGAGCAGCTGCAACAGCATGGGTGACTCGGGAGTAAGGCTGCAAGATAATGGCCCCTCCCTTAAGAGATAAAAGCCAGCGGAGAAACCGGAGCTCTTTGCAGGAAGCAAAGACGTTTTTGCATTCAAACCTGGTGGACGTTTGGAACATCTTGGTTGGTGTTTGGAGACTCTTTGTGTTTGGAATATTTCTTGGTAACTTTATCTAGTGTTCTTGGCAGCCCTGCACCACCTCGGCAAGGCTCGTTCTTATCAGAGACCATTAGTTTGAAACAGCCTTCTAATTTAAGTTTACTTTATTGTCATTGCACCTCGTACAACGAAATCAAGCACCATCTTCAGTGCACATCATGACCATGAAAATAAACACACACATCCTTCACACTCCACACATTGAACCGGAAACCCCCAACACCACACCAACACCGCACAATATAGTAGAATTCTAAAGAGCTACTGTCCTGGGATAGAAGCTGTTTTTCAGCCTATTTGTCCTTGTTTTTACTATTCTGTACCGTCTGCCGGGTGGTAATAGTTCAAAAAAAAAGGGGGTGCCCAGGATGAGATGGATCTTTGAGGATGTTTTGAGCTTTCTTAAGGCAGCGGGAGCTCTAAAGCTCTTCCAAAGAGGGGAGAGGGCAACCCAGGATCCTCTGGGCAACGACATTAACCCTCAGTGACATTAACTGGGAAGGAACGGAATTTGTAAAGAATCATTAAAAGGTTTTGCTGTTACCTCTGTTTTGTGTTGGTTTCCTTGGAACAAGGTTTGGGTCAGAACAGTGTGACAGGGGAAGGATATACTGCAAAATCCCACTTTTCTCCCCACCCACTGACCTGCTTTCCAGCTCCGTTCTCCTGTGCAGGGCAAGCAAAGGAGACCCAGCCAATCAGCTGGGACTCAATGGGAGGCAGAGAAGAGATGGGGGTTGGCGGGGCCAGTCAGAGGTGGTTTTGGGCTGGTTCTCTGAACCACTCCAAATTTCTGCTACTGGTTCTCCAGAACTGGTCAGAACCTGCTGAATATCACCTTTGGTTCTGGTGACGCCAAAGACAGCAATGGATAAAGAGACCTTTTTCTCTCTCGATGTTTAGTTTGTACTACAGTAGCTCAGATCATGTTACCTAGATTGGTAATATAATGCCTGCAAGAAAACTACCAAGCTCAGAGAGCTCCAAGGGCCCAAAGTTTTCTTCCTCCTCCTCCTCCTCCTCCGTTTCATGGGATGGGATGGAAGGGACTTTGGAGGTCTTCTAGTCCAGCCCGCTTCTCCATTAGGAAAACCTATACTATTTCAGACCAACGGCCGGCCAGTTTCTTCTTAAAAACCTCCAGGGATGGCGCACCCACACCAGTGGTGGGATTCAAATCTTTTTTTACTACTGGATCTGTGGGCATGGCTTGGTGGGACTGGTGCGGCTTGGTGGGCATGGCAGGGGAAGAATATACTGCAAAATCCCCCTTCCCTCCCTCACCTCACTAGCCTGCTTTCCAGCTCCCTTCTCCTGGGCGGGGCAACCAAAGAAGCCGGTCAGCTGGTTCTCAACGAGAGGCAGAGAAGAGATGGGGGTTGGCGGGGCCAGTCAGAGGTGGGATTGGCCGCTTCTCCAAAACGACTCAACATTTCCGCTACCGAACCGTCTGAATGCCACCTCTGCTTTGAACAGTCGCTAAAAGAACAGTTGTAAGTCAAGGACTACCCGTACAGATGGGGTTGACGGTCAAGAGACCAGAGAGAGGAGAAAAGCTCAGCTGTAATTCCTGGCTGCTCACCCATCTCGCCCCAGAAGGAAAAGCGCAGGGATGTCGGCCTTCCGTTGGGTAGTTTCTTGCATCATCTCCACGTACGTAGTATCCTTGTTGTAACTATTGTCTGCAATGATCACCGCCCGGCCTCCGTGTTCCTGGATTGTGCGAGTCTTGGAGAGGAAGGAGCAGCCCCTGTGAAAAAGCCCCCCCAATAAAGTCCATATTGACCTTCTTGGAACGTTTGAAAGGACCGTGTTGTAGACAGGAGATGTGTGGCGTTGTATCCATACCCTTTGGGGTAGAGAGGACCGTTCAGTTTTAATGTGGAGTAGGTGGCACCTATCTTTGACCCCGCTTTCTTGCCTGGCTGTGACCTTACGGCCTCCGACCCCTCTTTCAAACATCGCCCTTCCATTACGTTGCAGGAATAGCACGAAAGCTCCGTTTCGTTTCGTTTGACTTTCTTGTCCTCACACCTCGTACAACGAAACCAAACACCGTCTCCAGCGCACATCACGACCGTGAAAATAAAACGCAAACACACACCCGTCACACTAAACACACACTGAATTGAAAACCGCGGATACTGCATTAATATTGCCCTAGACCCGGGATGGCGAACCTAGGGCACACGTGCCACAGGTGGCACACACAGCCATTTGTGTGGGCATGCAAGCCCCATCCAAATTTACCTGCACGGTGCATGCATGCACCTCTCGGCTGGTTTTCAGGCCTGTTTGAGGCCTTTTTTGGCCGCCCAGAGGCTCGAGGGAAGCAGGCCTGTTTCATCACTTCCGGTATTTCCGGTATTTAAAGGCCAAAATACGGGCCCATTTTTCGGCCTCCAAAGGTTGCAGAGGCTTCCCCCGAGCCTCTGAGAGGCCGAAAAAGGCCTCAAACGGGCCGAAGATCAGCTGGGAGGCGCACGCATGTGCAGTGCAGGTAAGGGGGCAGGGGTGGTGTTGCACACTCATGTTCAGGGGGTCAAGGTGCATTGCATTGTGGGTGCCGGCATGAGCGCACTTTTGGCACACCACAACAAAAAGGTTCGCCATCACTGCCCTATACAGTAGAATTCAATAGTGTTACTGTCCTGGGATAGAAGCTATTTTTCAGTCTTTGTTGTTGTTTTTATTATTATTCTGTACCGTCTGCCAGATGGTAATAGTTTAAAAAAAAGGGGGTGCCCAGGTTTAGATGGATCTTTGAGGATGTTTTGAACTTTCGTAAGGCAGCGGGAGCTATAAAGCTCTTCCAAAGAGGGGAGAGGACAACCCAGGATCTTCTGGGCAATGACGTTAAACCCTCTGGAGCGTTGTCCTATCTGCCACTGTGCAATTGGCAAACCATACAGAGGTGCAGTAAATTAAGATACTCTCTATGGTGCAGCGGTAGAAGGTCACCAGCAGTTTTCTATCCAGTTGTTGTTTCCTGAGAAGTCTCAGGTAGTCTAATCTCTGCTGGGCCCTTTTGACCAGGGTTGCAATGTGAGCCCCCCAGGTCAGGTCCTGTTTTAGGGTAACACCCAGAAACTTCAAACTGGCCACTTGCTCCCCTCGGTCTCCACTGATAAGCAAGGGCTGGATGTCTGACCTGTTCCTTCTATATAGTCCACTATCATCTCCTTGGTCTTCTTGGTGTTGAGGACCAAGTTATTGTCTCCACACCACATGAGGTCCTCCTCATCTCGGTAGGCAGACTCACCCTCCCCGGAGATGAGTCCCGCCCCTGTTGAATAGGTGTGCAAAAGGAGCCAGTTGCTCGTTATGGGCTTGTGAGTCATTCAGGTTCAGCGGCACCAATTGGTACCCTCTGGAGCGCTGTCCTATCTGCCTCTGTGCAATTGGCAAACCCTACACAGGTGCGGTAAGTTGAGATACTTTCTATGCTGCTCAGGAAGGATCTTCAGCCAACACAACACATGGGCACACTTCACACCCCAAAATACACTAGGGCAGAAACTTCTCCACCCCAAGGACAAAAACACCCAGAACACAAACTGAGCAATGGGATACATGCAGTACAACGCAGAGAGCCATGTGCAGAGAGCCATGTACATCGGGGAAGCAAAACAGCCCCCTTCACAAACGTGTGGCGCAAGATAGGAGAACAAAGCCATCAGGGCGAGAGTTAGTAGTCCACCTGCATTTAAAAGACAAAAGCTGCACTTTTGAAGATGGCAAAGTCCAGATTTTGGATAGAGAAGACCTCTGGTTTGAAAAAAGGGCTCAAAGAGGTCATCTAGGTCCAAATTGAACAGCCCTCTCTCAACAGATGGGGAGGGATATGACATCCTCTATCTCCAGTCTACAACATGGACCTTCATCAGCCCCAAGAAGGCTCCACACCCATTTGCACTATTCAGGTGACCTTGAGGACACAGGTAAACCTCCGAGTGGCCTCAATGACCTTCTAAAAGGATGCAAATGACCAGCTGTCTACAAGGATTACTAAATCCTTCCATTCTGCCCCATCCAGTCAGAGCTGAAGAAGCTTCTTGAAGGAGAAGCGAAACGTCATCCAAGAAAACCCAGAAAAGTCCAGTTGCCTCTTGAAATAAAAAAAAACACCTTTGGGACAACCACGACCTGGAGGTTCTGAGAACCTCCCTAGATATTTCTTGACCACATCTTGTGGTCACCCTAAAATCCAGCACAGTTTCCTTCCAGCAGCTACTTGCTTGTTGAGAGGGTCCCTGAAGATCTGGGGGTGGTGAGAAGGAAAAGGACTTCTTCCTGAAATCAACTGCATCCTGGATCTTCCAGCCAGGTTGGTAGCAGAGCTGAGATTTGAACCCAGAGCCCGAAAACCAGCCCAACCACAGGCAAAAGCCTGAGCGTGGGAGAAAACTCACCCGTGTTCCACCAGCGCGATCTGGCCTTCAATAAAGACCCCGTTGTTCAACGCATGGCAGGCATCTGGTGGGTCGGACGGTACCAGATAAATCTGCTCGAATCTCATGTTCTGGGGAAAGCGGGAGGTCAAGAAAAGTGGGAAGGTTAAAAAAACCAAGGCCTGCAGGGTGGGACCCATCATCCTGTGCCCAGGAGCGACAAAGATTTGCCCCAACGGCTTGCCCCAATCCATGCACACAGCAACCTCTGGGTTTTGTGGACGGGACCCGGAGCGTAACCATGTTGTAAACAGCTCCCCGTGGGGTCAGATTTATTGCAACTTTAAGATGGGTGGACTTCAACTCCCAGAATTCCCCAGCCAGCCATGCACTGATGCTCAGCACTGATGGTGTTACACACCTGGGTAATGAAAAGTCTTCAAAAAAAACCAAAACCCCAGCCAAGTTCAGAGAGCACCAAGGACCCCACAATTATCCTTCCTTTCCTCCCTTCCATCCTCCTCTTCCACCTCCTCCATCTCCTTCTTCTCTTCTACCCTTCCATCCTTCTCCTGCTGCTGCTTCTTCTCCTTTTATCTTCTTCCTCCTCCTCCTTCTCCCTGTACTCCACTCTCTCTTCTAGCACTGATGATGTTCCCTAGCTGGGTCATGAAACGTCTGTAAGAAAACCAGCCAAGTTCAGAGAGGCCCAAGGACCCCACAACCAACCTCCTTCCCTTCCTCCCTTTTATCCTCCCCCCTTCTCCCCCTCCTCCTCCTCCTCCTCCTCCTCCTTTTATCTTCCTCCCTTCCATCTTACTCCTCCTCTGTCCCCACTGCCTTCGAGCACTGATGATATTACCTAGTTGGGTAATGAAATAGCTGTAAAAATACAAGTTCTGAGAGCATCAAGGACACCACTGCCCCTTCCTCGTCCTCCTCTTCTTTTAACCCTCTCTTCCTTCTAGCACTGATAATGTTCCCTAGTTGGGTCATGAAACATCTGCAAGAAAACCACCAAGCTCAGCGAGCACCAAGGACCCCACAGTTCTCCTCCTCACACATATGCTGATGCTTCCCTTGATAATATATAGGATGCATTTTGTATAATTCTCTGTGCGTTTGTACTTATATTTAATGTGTCCATAAACGTTTTGCACAGTTGTATATGTTCCTATGTGCGCAGTCACACCTATCCTTGGGTGCTCATGCGCATACATTTTGTTGCGTTTTCCACTGACATATTCATAGATGCCTCGCATATTTGCATACATATATTTATATTTCACTGTTGTTTTGCACTTTCGATTGGATGCTAACTGCGTTTTGTTGCCTGTATCCATGGCAATGACAGTAAAGTTGAATCTAATCTAATCTAATCTCTTCTTCTCACCCCACTGCCTATTTAGTATTGATGGCATTACCTAGTTGGGTAATGAAACATCTGCAAATAAACAAGTTCAGAGGCACCAAGGACTCCCCGCTCTTTCTCCTTCTCCTCTCTTAACTCCCCCTTCCTTCTAGCACTGATGATGTTACCTAGATGGGTCATGAAACATCTGCAAGAAAACCACCAAGTTCAGAGAACACC
>NW_020769511.1:345735-356458 GCF_900518735.1 Pseudonaja textilis
GCATTGCGGGCTGGTCAGGGCAACAGGAGGGGGGCGGGGGAGGAGACAGGACAGGCGCCTCCTGCAGCATTTTGCGGGCCAAAACAGAGCGCGCGGGGTCCTTTGCTATTTCCAGGCTGGGCCCCTCGGGCCAGATTTAAGCACCACCCCTGCCCTAAAGTCTTATCGGCGGCCGTGCAAACTGTCCCCTCTCCCTTTGGCTTCCTCCCCCCCGCCCCCCACCCCCGTAGAGAGCTGAGGGACCTGCTGGAGAAGTGCGCCAGCACCGCGTTAAGTTCCAAGCTGATTTCCCAGCAGAAGGACTTCTTTGCCAAGATGGTGGTGGACGCTGTCATGATGCTGGACGAGCTGCTCCAGATCAAAATGATTGGCATCAAAAAAGTGCAAGGCGGAGCTTTGGAGGTAGGCTTCTTGGAGGGGGAGGGGGAGGGGAACGTGGGGGAGGGGAGGGGAGGTCTGGGATGCCCACCCGCATTTCTGGATAAGGGAGTGAAATGTCCGAAAACGTTTCCGCAGCCAGCATGATGTCACCGAGCACTGATAACTTCTCACGAGAGTAGTACCTATTTATCTACTCGCGTTTGCATGCTTTTGCAGAGTGGCGCAGTAACCTAGAGGCGGAGCTCTCCCCTCACAATCAGGAGAGGCTGTGAGTTCGATCCTAGGTAGAAGTAGATATTTCTCTCTCTCTGGGCACAATGAGAATATATTTGCTGGGGGGGAAAAAAAGCCTCTGGATTGGTGACAGGAAGGGCATCTGGCCAGTAAACACTTAGTTGCCCAAACTCCCACCTCACAAGCGATTATGGCGTCATTAAAAGAAGATAATTGGTTTTCATGCTTTCGAACTGCCAGATTGGCAGGAGCTGAGGCTAGGACGGGAACTCACCATTGCGTGGCGCTCGGGTCTCCAACCCGGGCTGCCGGCTTTCCAGTTGACGAGCTCAGCATCTTTAACCGCTGAGTCATCGTGCCCCCCCCACCCCCCCAAATAGGCTAGTAGATCGAAAGGTAAAGATTTCCTGGTCAGTCGTGTCCGATTCTAGAGGTCGTTGCTCATCTCTTGTTTCAAGGCCATTGAGCCAGCGCTGTCCGAAGGCAGTTTCTGTGGTCATGTGGCCAGCATGACCTCACGGAGTGCCGTTAACTTTCCACTGGAGTGGTACCTATTGATCTACTCACATTTGCATGCTTTCAAACCGCTAGGCCATGTGAGGAACGGCGGGACTTACCCAGTTGTTCTCAGAAGCTCCACCCTGAGCCATTTTTTCTTTTCTTTTCTTTCTTTTTCTTTTTCTTTTTCTTTATTTCTTCTTTTGCAGGATTCCCAGCTGGTGGCTGGCGTGGCCTTCAAGAAAACCTTCTCCTATGCCGGCTTTGAGATGCAGCCGAAAAAGTACGAGTCGCCCAAGATCGCCCTGCTCAACATCGAGTTGGAGCTCAAAGCCGAGAAGGACAATGCCGAAGTCAGAGTCCAGAATGTGACGGTGAGGCCTGGGCTCTTCTTAAAGGGGTGGGGTTGCAATTACTTGGTTAGCGACATGGTTGTTAAGTGAACCCGGCTTCCCCTGTTCGCTTCGCTCGTCCGAAGGTCGCAAGAGGGAATCCCGTGACCTCCCCAGCGTCACTGTGACCGTCACAAATATGAGTCAGTGGCCAAGCCTTTGAAGTTTGTTCACCTGACTATGGGGAAAGCTGCAGTGGTTGTAAGTGTGAAAAACGGTCGTAAGTCCCTTTTTCCCAGCACTGTCGTAACTTCGAATGGTCACTAAACGGTTGGTAGTCAAGGGCTACATGATATCACTTGATATTGACATATCAGTTAACCACCCTTTCTTCCTTTCAACCACAGTTAAATCTGTTGTTGTAATGTGTTGTTCCTCTTGTCATATAATATATGACTAAATAAATGCATACAAAATTACGCATATACTCACATGTAATATATGTGGGTATATGTTCTGACCAAGGCTTATGGAGACACTTAACAAATACGTTAGTCCCAAAACCCTTATTTCAATGGGTGTGAATGGCTGCCATTCACACCCTGCAATGAGTCTCACACAGTTTGTAAATAATCCCACTGAAGTCTGCCAAAGTCCTTCGGGATAAGTCTGATAAGCACCCACTTTTATCTCCCTTGAAATGCTGCCAAAGACTAAATGTCCAGTTAGTTACATGAGGCCAAACGAAGCACAAATTCAACACCGAGCTTTAGGTTTCAAACCAACCAGTATGAAAAAAGTTGCTTCCTGCAAAGGCTCCTGTCCCTTTGCTCTTCCTTTATGTCTTATGGGAGGGGCCAATCACCTCCAAGCCTTACTCCCAAATCACCCCTTTTGTCTCAACTGCTCTTGCCTTCTGGCAGCTCTGTGCATGCACACGCTGGGAACAGGCTCCCCTCGTTCCTCTGCCTTGCTGCTGTCTCATTCTGGAGGCTCCGGTGTCAGCACATCACTCCCAGATGGCCCTGGCCCCATCCCTGTGTCGGACGCAGGACCCTCATCTGAGTCCTCCCCAGACTCCTGGACTGGCCCTTCTTCCTCCCCACTGTTGACTCGGCTGCCGTCTCCGCAGGCTGCCGATGGACCACAGCAGTATATGCATAATTTTTAAATGAATTTATATTGAATTTACAGTATGTATTGGAGGCGACGATCCTTTGAGATCTGTAGGCAAGCTAATTTCATTTCAACATACGCCGATTAGCGGACATTCCAAGTGACAATCGCGTTATTTTAATTCTAATCTGAGTTGATCTAATCTGCGGTGGTGTAGGGTTTCCTGCCTAAGCAGGGGGTTGGACTAGAAGACCTCCAAGGTCCCTCCGAACCTTGTCTGTTCTACTGTGTTTCCAATCTGGGTGTGCATTACACGCCCCAAACTTTCCTCATTTCATTGTGGTCCATCATGGCAGCCTTTTGCTTCTGGTCCCACAGGATTATCAGGCCATCGTGGACGCCGAGTGGAACATCTTGTACGACAAACTAGACAAGCTCCACAAATCCGGAGCCAAAGTCATCCTCTCGAAGCTGCCCATCGGGGACGTGGCTACTCAGTACTTTGCGGACAGGGACATGTTCTGTGCTGGACGGGTCCCCGAAGAAGACCTGAAGAGAACCATGATGGTAAGGCCCCTTTCGCCTGGGCTCAACAGGGTCCCCATGGGCCGAGGCAGAGGTGGTTATTCAGCCGGTTTGGACCGGTTCTTGAGAACCGGTAGCGGAAATGTTGGGTAGTTCGGAGAACCGGCCAATCCCACAGTCTCCCACAGTCCTCCTCCCTGCAGATCTCACTCCTTGCTAGCACTGATGATGTTCCCTAGTTTGGGTAATAAAACATCTGCAAGAAAACCAGCCAGCTCAGAGAGCACCAAGGTTTCCTCCTCCTCCTCCTCTTCCTCCTCCTCCTCCTCCTCTCTGCAACACCCCTTCCCTTTTAGCACTGATGATGTTCCCTAGTTGGGTCATGAAATGTCTGCAAGAAAGTAGGCTCAGAGAGCACCAAGGACCCCACAGTCCTCCTCCTCCTCCTCCTCCTCCTCTTTTGCAAACCCCACTCCCTCCTAGCTATGCTGATATTAGGTACCTGGTTGGTAATGAAGCGTCTGGAAGAAAACCACCCAGCTCAAGAGCACACCAGGGACCCCCCCCACAGTTCAACCCTGAGCTAAAAATATTCCCTTCTGTTGGTACAGGTGTGACTGTTAGGGGGAAAAAAAAAACAGCCCCATCTAGCGGTGGGAATCTCAGGTGGGCTCCTGGATTGCGTGTGTCCATGTTGTCCGTGTTGCACTTAAAGGGTCTGTTTTGCACGGCAGGCCTGCGGTGGATCTATTCAGACCAGCGCCAACGCTCTCACGGACGACGTCCTCGGATGCTGCGACCTCTTTGAAGAGGCCCAGATTGGAGGGGAGAGGTAAGGGTCGGTTGGCCGGGGGTGGGGGAGGACGCTTCAGGGCTCGGGAAAATCACTGGAGGAGCCTCAGGCGCATCGTCGGCTCTTCTCCGTTCTGCAACCTTGGGGAAGATTGCATGGAATAATCACGGCAGTTGGGCTTCCCAGCCTGGTTTTGTGCTTCCGAATTGGGGCTGGACCAAGCTGGAGGCTTCTTTTGGAAAGCAGACGTGGCCAGTGTCCCGGGAATCCAAAACACTCGGAGGAGCGCTTCAGCTTGGATCTCCATGATCCCAGATCACATTTGGTTCCCAGGAAATTACGGCTCCGACGGGGCCGTCAAACTTGTGCTGTCACCAGAGGGGTGGGATTCAAAAAAAATCCCAGCAACCGATTCGCTGCCCAGTTGCCGGCGGGGAGGGGCCATGGTGGGCACGGCCTACTGGAACGCCTGGGAGAGCCGTTTTTCACCTTCCCCGCAGTCTGGAAAGCTTCCCTCAGGCCTCTGGGAGGGTGAAAGCGGACTCCCCTGGACTCCGGAGGCCCGCCGGAAGCAGGTCCGTTTCTGGACTTCCAGAAGGCCCGTTTTCCACCCCTCCCAGAGCCTGCATCCACAAGGGGGCACGTAGAGACTCCCGCGGTGGACGTGGGACCAGCCGGTTCGGTTCAACTACCCGTTTGGCGAACCTCACGTAAATTTAACATCCGGTTCTCCTGAACTGGCTGAATCCCACCCCTGATTGTCAAGTGACGTATCGCGGACTTTCCCCCTCTTTGCTAAACCGGGGGGTGGGCATGCCCAGTGCGTGATGCATCCCGCTGCAACTTTCGACACCCCCGATTGAAAGGAATGCTTCGTTACTTGCTCTCTTATCCTAAATTCACTGGGACCTAAGAATGTTGTAAGACCATGAAATTGAACCAATGT
Source organism: Pseudonaja textilis (assembly GCF_900518735.1). The sequence goes on from NW_020769511.1 coordinate 350,561, forward strand.
TGGACCTTGTCTATTTATTTTGTCGCGTTCATGTAATGTCTGTTTGAGGTAGCGACCCTTAAGAGAGCTGTAGGCCGCGCAATTTCATTTTAATGCATGCCGATCAGTGTCCATTCAGAGTGTCATGACCCTGTTGGAATCTGATTCTGAGGGAGAGGCTGAGCAGCTGACAGGGAGTGGGAGGGGCTCCGGGGGCTGTGGAGGAAACTGGGGAAGGGCACAGTCCGGCTGGGCATTCAGAGGAAGACCCGGCCCACCCCCTCTGCATCCTAGGGCATGCAGGGAGGAACGGAGAAGGGAGCAACGTGAGTTGTGTGGTTTACGGGGGAGGAAAGGGCCCTGATCCCCTTCATTAGCCACACCTAGGAAAACTATTTAAAAAGACAAACTTGCTGGAAGCAAAGCATGCGTTATCTTTGCTTGTCGAGTCTTATCTGGGTTCTGGCAGCCTCCCAACTGTGTGTTGTTATCTTTTGAGTTCTGCAATTCCTTATCCTGCCTTGTCTTGTTAATCGCTGCAGGGTGGTTTGTGTTGGTTTTTATTTATAACTTTTATGTCCTTCGGGTTCGGATGGAATTTCTTCCCTTTAGAAATTGTTCTTGGGAGAGTTTTTTTCTCCAGCCAATGATAACTGGACGTTGAGGGCCAAGTTGGAGGTATTAAAGGAATTTTATCTACTTTTGTGACATTGTTGTTTTTGTTCCATGCCCCTTTGGGTCATCACACAGGGGGACAATAAAGTGTCTACAGTGCGTTATCTCTTTTGAAGCCTCCCTTTTCCCATTCCCTGACCAAAAGTCCTTTCTTTCTCTCTCTCTCTCTCTCTCTCTCTCTCTCTCCCTCTGGCAGGTATAACTTCTTCACAGGTTGCCCCAAGGCCAAAACCTGCACGATTATCCTGCGAGGCGGCGCAGAACAGTTCATGGAGGAGACGGAGCGTTCCCTGCACGATGCCATCATGATCGTACGAAGGGCCATCAAGGTAAAAGGCGCCGGGCGGGTTTTCTGCAAGGGGTGGGTGTGGACAATTGAAGGAAGGAGTTGGGGGTGTCATTCGATCTCGTCCTCCTGGCTGTGTGCCAAATTCCCCCCCCCCCCCCAAGAAATCTGGAGATTATATATATATATATTTTCCCCCCGTCCCCAGCACGATTCCGTAGTCGCCGGCGGCGGAGCTATAGAAATGGAAATCTCCAAATACCTGCGAGATTATTCCAGAACCATTCCGGGCAAGCAGCAGCTGCTGATCGGGGCGTACGCCAAAGCCCTGGAGATTATTCCACGCCAGCTTTGCGACAACGCCGGCTTCGATGCCACCAACATCCTCAACCAGCTCCGAGCTAGGCACGCCCAGGTGAGCGTCCTTGGAAGGGGAGGAACGGGCCAGGAGCCTTTTGCAAAAACATTTAAAAACAAAAACCCTTTCGGGCTTCTTTGGGTTTCTAACTCTGGGCCTTTAGACCTTCTCGGGTGATTCCGGTCTTTGCCTTTGTTTCAAAATTTAAAAAAAACTGCTTTTGGTGAGGGGCCACGTGGAGATTGCTTGAGCTCTAAGTGGACTAAGGTATCGGCCTAGCCGCTCTCTCTTCCTGCCTGAAGTGCCGAGGTCTGCTTTTCCCAGCCTGGCGCTGTCTTCAAGGGTTGGGCTGGAGAGGATCCTAGTTGTAGCCCTAGCAACACGAGAGTCAGGGTTGTATGCACAACGGGCATGAATTTAAGGGGAACCAAATATTAACAGGCTTAAAAGACAAAAATGCAGAGGTGCTGCGAGGCTCCATCTGACAGCCGACTTATGGCCACAATCCATCAATTCCATCTATCCATCCATCCATCCACATCTATCTTCCACCTATCCTGTATATATCATCTATCATTTATCATCTATATCCATCTATCCATCCACATATGTCTTCATCCATATCTATCTTCCATCCATCATCTGTCTGTCTATCATATATCTATCTTTCTGTCATTTATGTATGTATCTCCATTCATCCACATCTTATCTTCCATCTATCACCTATCCATCCATCCATCTATCTTTATCTATCTTTATCTATCTCTATCCATCTATCTATCTATCCATCTATCTATATCTTTTCTATCTTTATCTATATCTATCTATCTATCCATCTATCTATCTGTATCTATCTATCTATCTATCTATCTATCTATCTATCTATCTATCTATCTATCTCTATCCATTCATCTATCTTTATCTATATCTATCTATCTATCTATCTATCTATCTATCTATCTATCTATCTTTATCCATCTATCTATCATCTATCTATCTATCTTTATCTATCTATCAATCATCCATCTATCTATCTATCTCTCTATCTATCTATCTATCTATCTATCTATCTTTATCTATCTATCTATCTATCTATCAATCATCCATCCATCCATCTATCTATCTTTATCAATCATCCATCCATCTATCTATATCTCTATCTATCTATCTATATCTATCTATCTATCTATCTATCTCTATCGTCATCCTTCAGTCTCGGGAGACGATGGGATCATGCTCTGAAAAGAGGTCCTAAAAGAGCATCTAGTGTGGCTAAAAAGGCCAATTCAAGAGGAGCAATCCCTTCCACACTGAGCCACAGGTACAGCCTGTCCCCTGTCCAGCCCACGGATTTTGCTGGTTCCGGGACTGCCTCTTGGCCTCAGCCTGCCCAAGGAAGGTCTCCTTCGAATTGGAGAAGGCCCTGTGGCGTCTTTAGCCTCCAAGCTGAACGACCAGAGGTCAAGGTGTCCCAGCGGTTGGTGTCCATTCCCAAGGCCTTTAGATCCCTCTTGCAGGTGTACCGTGACCATCCCAGCTAAGCGACACTGGGCAGTTCACAAACAACAGTATTGATCTTTTGTAAGTTGCTTTTAACGACGGCCAGCCACTCCTACCTTCTGTGCTTCTCCTGGCCTTCTACACGTTTCTCCAGGCCGGCCAACCGGTCATTGTGTCCCAAACTCTGACTTGCCCGAATATCCTGCTTGGGTCCAAAGGGAGGCCTGGCCTTGATTTACCCCCTAAGTCCAGGAACTGCCCTTCCTTGGCCACAGTAGGTGGGAGGGCAGGCTGTGAGGTTGGAGGCACCTGGTGGCTTCAGCTCAAAATAGAATAGAGAATAGAATATAGAATACAAAAAAAGAGTAGAGTAGAACAGAACAGAACAGAACAGAACAGAACAGAATAGAATAGAATAGAATAGAATAAATATTGGCATATAGAATAGAATAGAACAGAACATAATTTGAAAATAATTAGAATAGAATAGAATAGAATATAGAATACAGAATAGAAAATAGAATAGAATATAGAATACAAAATAGAGTAGAATAGAATAGAATAGATATAGAAGGTGAATGGATGGGATGGAATAGAGTAGAATACAGTAGAATGGAGTAGAATAGGAAATACAAATAGAAAAGAATAGAATAGAATATAGAATAAAAAATAGAATAGAAATAGATGATGAATGGGATTGGATGGGATGGGATGGAATAGAATAGAAAATAGATGGTGACTAGGATAGGATAGAATAATAAAGAATAGAATAGAAAATAGATGGTGAATGGATCGGATGGGATGGGATAGAACAGAATAGAATTCTTTTTTGGGCAAGTGTGATTGGACACACAAGGAATTTGTCTTTGGTGCAAATGCTCTCAGTGTCCATAAAAATACATTCATCAAGAACCATCCAATACAACACTTAGTGATAGTCATAGGATACTAAATAAGCAATCAAATCATCCTAGGAAACTAAATAAAACTATAAATTGTAAAGATACAAGCAACAAGGTTATGGTCATAAGTGGGAGGAGTTGGATGAAAGGAAGGATGAAAGAAATAGTAGTGCAGACTTTGTAATAGTTGAAGAGTGTTAAGGGAATTATTCGTTTAGCAGAGTGATGGCTTTCGGGGGAAAAAACTCTCCTTGTGTCTAGTTGTTCTGGCGTGCAGGGCTCTATAGCGTTGTTTAGAGGGTGGGAGTTGAAACAGTTTATGTCCAGGATGTGAGGGGGTCTTCTGTCTGTCTGCCCTGCAGGGGGGCACCTGGTACGGCGTGGACGTGAACAACGAAGACATCGCCGACAACTTCGCCGCCTGCGTGTGGGAACCGGCCATCGTGCGCATCAACGCCCTGACGGCCGCCTCCGAGGCCGCCTGCCTCATCGTGTCGGTGGACGAAACCATCAAGAACCCCCGGTCCACCGTGGACGCCCCTCCCGTGGGCCGTGGCCGAGGGCGAGGCCGGCCACACAACCACTGAAGAAAGGCCCAGGCCTATTTGTCGCGGGGCGGGAGAGGCGGGAATGGGGGCGACGTGCCCCTGATTTTCCCTCGAGGCCCCACTTTTCACGCGTCCACAAGGCCTCGAGTTTTGAGGAGGGTCGTGTGCATCCCTTGAAATCCCGGGGAGAGTTTTCCTCGGAGCGCTGAAATCCAGGCCTTCCTCTTCCGGTTTCTAAAGCCCACCCACCCAAAATAAATTGCAGTAGATTTGGTAAAATGGCTGAATATTAGGCAGCTCACTCTAGGTCAGGGGGTCTCTTAAAGTTGTATTTATTGGGGTTTTACTGAGGCTTAAAACCACAATCACAATAAAACCTTCTCCTCTCCTGGGTCTTCCTTGTTTGGTGCTTCTCCTAACAAAGGCATTTGGCTGAAGGTGTTGGGAGTTTCTTCTAATTAAAAATAAATAACGAGCCATCCTCCACTTAACAACCCAACCGTTTTAGTGACTGTTTGGAGTCACGATGGCCCTTGGTGGCCTTTTTTTCTCATGCAACCGTCCTTTTTTTGTTGGTGCGATCTTCAGGCAAACAGTGGGGAAGCCGGAGTCGCTTAAACAGCCACGTCATTAACTGAACAACAGTGGAGAATCCTGGGAGTTTTTGAGGCCTTTGGCTCCCGAGATTCCCTGATCGGACTGAATCCCGCCAGCTAATCCTGACCTTACAATCTTATATTCTTAATCTGGGCTCGAGGAGAGCCAGCACATCGCGGCAAAGGGAAACAAACACGAGAGGCGCGTTAATTCCTCCTTGCCGGGCTTAAGAGAAAAAGCAACGGCGCTTTCTGGAATTTTTGCACGCTTGTGTGCGGGTTTTTTGGGGGGGGGGTTGTTTTTTTGCACAATTGTACCCCGATGAAGGGAGAGCGCTTTTAACGGCTGCTTTTAGCCGCTCTTTTAAAAATAGGTTTTTAGTTCGACGGGGGTTGAGCTTCGAAAATTCGGCGCTGCTCAGCCCACAGAGAATGTCGCCAAGGAAACGGCCATCAGCTTTACCAAATAGTCTTTTTATCTGTCAGGTTCCTTCCCCCACCCTGCTTTCTCTTTTTCCCCCTTCCACCCACTTCCTTTTTGTTTTCCTTCCGTCCTTTCTCTTTCCCTCCCTCCTTCCCCTTCTATTTTCTTTCCTCCTTCCTTCTCTTCCTCTTTTCCTTCATTTTCCCCATTTTCCTTCCTTTTTTTCCTTTCCTACCCATTTTGTTTTCTTCCTCCCCTCCCTTGTTTTGTTTCCTTTTTTTCCTTCATCTCCTTTGCCTTCTGTTTTCCTCCCTTTCTCTCCCTCCTGTTTTCCTTCTTCCCTCCCTACTTTTTTCCTTCCTACCCACCCTGTTTTCCTTCTTTCCTACCTACCTACCTACCTACATACCTAATCCACCATCCATTGTCTTCCTTCCTTCCTTCCTTCCTACCTACCTACCTAATCCACCATCCATTGTCTTCCTTCCTTCCTCCTTCCCTCCCTCCCTCCCTCTCTTCCTTCCTCCTTCCTACCTACCTAATCCACCATCCATTGTCTTCCTTCCTCCTTCCCTCCCTCCCTCTTCCTTCCTTCCTTCCTTCCTTCCTTCCTTCCTCCTTCCTATCTAC
>NW_020769511.1:369416-385628 GCF_900518735.1 Pseudonaja textilis
TCCCAGCCGCGGGGGGGGGGGAGGGCACCTCCTCCCGCCTCGACCTCCAAATTATGTGTCAGCAGCCTGAGGTGGCCGGGGAGGGGGAGAGGCCGGGAGGGGTAACGTCTGCGTTTATAAATTTTTTGGGGGGTAAGAGGTAAAAAAGTTCCCTGACCCCTGATCTAGAGCCATGATGGTGAACCTATGGCATGCGTGCCATAGGTTGCACACAGAGCCATTGGTATGGGCATGCAAGCCCCAGCCAAATGTACCTGCACCGCGCATGGACGTGCCTCTCAGCTGGTTTTTCTCCTGTTTTGAGGCCTTTTTCGGCCTCCCAGAGGCTCGGGGGGAAGCCTCTGTAGCCTTTGGAGGCTAAAAAACCAGGCCTGTTTCCTCACTTCCGATTTCCTCACTTCCGGTATTTGGAGGCCGAAAAACGGGCCTGTTTTTCGGCCTCCAAAGGCTGCAGAGGCTTCCCTCGAATCTCTGAGAGGCCGAAAAAGGCCTCAAACAGGCTGAAAAATCAGCTGGGAGGCACGTGCAGTGCAGGTAAGGGGCGGCAACAGGTGCAGGGAGGTGGGGCACATTGCATTGTGGGTACTGGCACACGCATGCTTTTGGCACAGCACAACAAAAAGGTTCGCCATCCCTAGTCTAGGGCACTGGCTTAGTAAACACCGTCTCTTTTGCAATTATCTGGGCTGATCAAAGGCTTCTGTTGCGTGATCCGAAAAATGACAAGTCTTAATTAAAAGACTTGTGGGCTAATGGTGGCCAAAAAGTAAACTTGCAGTTATTTTTGTTGACGGGACTACATGAAAGACGCGCACAACAGCTGGGTTTCTGGGATGCATGATACACATCCCCTACATTAACCCAGCATTTGGGAAGGAGAAGGTCCTTCACAGAGAGAGAAATCTGAGCAGAGAGTTGGACTAGAAGACCTCCCAAGGTCCCTTTTCTACGCCTGTTATTCTATTATTCTTTTATTCCGATGGTTCGAGGCTGTGCAACTCAATTCCAGCTGGTGCCCACCTCGCACAGGGGAGAAGAAAGACCTCAAGGGTGTTACATAACTTCCTAGGTAGTCCTCACACTTGTGACAATCCTCACACTTATGACCTTTGCAGCATCCCCATGGTCAAAATTTCAGTGCTTGGCAACCAGCTTGTATTTACGAGGGTTGCAGCTATCCTGGTATTATGCGATTCCCCTTTTGCAACCTTCCCAGCTGGCTTCTGTTATGCAAAGCCAGAGGGGGTGGGGGGGGGACTGGATTTGCTTAATGACCGCATTCACTTAGCAACCATAATGATTTGCTTAACAACCCTGGCAAAAAATAAGTGGGGGGGGTCACCAAATTGGCCACAACTGACTTTAACAACTGGCTTGTTCAGCAAAGGAAATTCTGGTCCCAAGGTAGTTGTAAACCTGTACAGTGGATGAACAGGCAGCGCAGGCAGTCCTCAACGTATGACCACTGTTGGAATTGGTACTTCCGTCACTAAGCAAGGCACTCGATTGAGTCGTGCCCAATTGGAGTCCGTCCAGAATCACTTTGTAGGAGAGATGACCAGCATAGAACCATGATGGCGAACCTGTGGCACGCGTGCCACAGGTGGCACGCAGAGCCAGTTGTGCGGTGGCACGCAAGCCCCAGCCAAACTTACCTGCGCTGTGCACGCGCGTGCCTCCCAGCTGATTTTTTGAGCCATTTGAGGCCTCCCGGGAAGCCTCTGCAGCCTTTGGAGGCCGAAAAACGGCCCTGTTTCGTTACTTCTGGTATTTCTGGAAATACCAGATGAAACGGGCCTGTTTTTCGGCCTCCAAAGGCTGCAGAGGCCTCCCTTGAGCCCCCAGGAGGGCGAAAAAGGCCCCAAATGGACTGAAAATCACCTGGGAGGTGCACGCATGCTTAGTGCAGGTAAAGAGGTGGGGGGTGGGGTGTTGTGTGCACGTGCGTGGGGGGGGTGAGGCACATTGCATTGTGGGTGCTGGCACACACACACACATATACACACGTGTGCTTTCAGCACACTACAACACAAAGGTTCGCCATCACTGTCATAGAAATATAATAAACAAATTTATGAAACAAATAAATACATTTTCCAAGCTTTTTTTTTTGGCCAGGGTTGTCAAATGCAACTTTTCCTCTTCCCTTTGCTTATTCCCAAACTCTGCAAATGCTGCTTTTAAGTGACCCCAGGATGCTGCAAACCTTCTAAATGTGTCCAAATTTCTGATCACGTGACCAATGGGGATACTGCAACGGTCGGAAGTGTGAGGATTGTGGTCGTCAAGTCACTTTTTTCAGTGCCGTTGTACCTTTGACTGGTGTTGTGGTTCGTCGGGAGCAGGTAAGGGTGGCTGAAGTCTCGGAGAGCGAGGACTCAGATGAGGGGCCTGCGTGGGATGCAGGGATGGGGCCAGGATTATCGGAGAGTGGGGTGCTGCATTCGGAGATTGTGGAGGCTGGCAGCAGTGAGGAAGAGGACCCCGAGGAGCCTGTGCCCATTGCACATGTGCGCAGGGCTGCTTGAAGAGCAGCTGCAGCAGCATGGGCGATTCAGGAGTAAGGCTGCAAGGTAATGGCCTCTCCCTTAAGGGATAGAAGCCAGCCTGAGAGACCGGGAGTCTTTGCAGGAAGCAAAGAAGTTCTTGCGCTTCAAGATTTGTGGAAGTTTGGACTCTCTTGGTTGGTGTTTGGAGACTCTTTGTGTTTGAACTATTTCTTGGCCACTTCATCTAGCGTTTTTGGCAGCCTTGCACCACCTTGGCAAGGCTCGTTTGTATCTGGGACGATTAGTTTTTCATAGCGTTTTACTGTGAATGAACGGAATTCGCAGAGAGGCGTTAAAAGGTTTTGCTTTTAGCTCTGTTTGGTGTTTGTCTGCTTGGAACAAGGTTTGGGTCAGAACAATTGGTCGCTAAACAAATGATCGAACATCAAAGGCTACTTGTAGCAGGAAAAGCATCTTCAGGGCACGTAAGTTATATTCACCACTAGAGGGCAACCAAGAGATACAAATATCCTCTCTTGCCCCATGCTGCCCTCTACTGCAGCTGGGGAGTGGTACCCGACTACGGACCTAACTTGTGGATGCTGCTCGAATGCCACTGCTGCCATCCAGCATCCCTAGGAGGGGCGTCTGTTTTCCAAGCATCAATTCCACTTGTAGCCCTTTAACGCGAGGACTGGGGTCTCGCCAGCTTTATCTGTGGGCTTAGAAAGCTCCATTTGCAAGCCAGGAAAAAGATGGTTTATCTAAAGGGTGGCTTGCCCGTTGCCATGGTGACAGCTGGGCCCCCTACTTTAGATATTTATTTTAACCACAGAATCAAATCCAAGAATTATGACACATTCCCACAGGAGTGTCACATGGCTTGAGTTTTTATCTTTTCGCTCAGTTTTTCCAGCGTGAAAAAAAATGTAATGAGGGAGACCGGAATAATCTCCTAATCTGGAAATCTGGAATTCAGGGGAATCTCTCATTCATGCTGGGAAAAGCACACACACACACACACACACACACACACACACACACACACACAAACCAGAGAGATCTGCATGGACCTTTCCCAGCTAATTGCAAAAGAGAGCATTTTTCTGAAAAATGAACATTGGCTGCAAAGGAAAGGGCAGTGGTTAAGTTAATCGGGGGAAAAATTGATTTAAATCCACACCAGTGCCCCGATGTGTTCCATTTATCCATCTATCAATCCAGTTAGAGAAAGGTCATCATTCAGGTACCTTCCCCTTCCTGGTTTCTGTCTTTGCTTTCTTTGTGTTTAAGATCCATTTCTGCACAGAAAAAAAGACACCTTGGTTTCTTAAAAAGCCACTGGCACATTTCTGCTGAAGCCTAAAATATACATATATTTATATAATTTAAAAAATAGCTTAAAAGCCAAACATCCATCCATCCATCCTTTTTCTTTCTTTCTCTTTTTTCTTTCTCTTTTTCATTCTCTATTCTTTTTTCCCCTTTTCTTTCTTTCTTTCTTTTTCTTTTTTTCTTTCTTTCTCCCCCCTTTCTTTCTTTCTTTCTTTCTTTCTTTCTTTCTTTCTTTCTTTCTTTCTTTCTTTCTCTCTCTCTCTTTCTTTCTTTCCTTTCTTTCTTTCCTTTTTCTCTCCCTCTTTCTTCTTTCCCTCCCTTTGTTCATTCTTTCATTCTTTCTTTATTTCTGGCACGCTTCAAACATTTTCAGGCATTTATAACGATCGATCTAGAAAGACGGGAAGTGCTTTTCAGAAACCAAGCTTCGTCCCCCCACCCCTTTCTATCTCTCTCCCAGGAGCAAAATCTTAAATGATTATCTAGCTGCAGGTTCTCACTGCATCACTTCATCCTCACTTTGAGGCTGGCAATTAATTTTAGCCTGGCTCCCTTCCAACTCTGATGTTCTCCTTCTGTCTTGGCTAGGAGCCCTCGAGCAAAATCGCAGCTGAGAAAACTCTGGACCTGTCACAATTTTCTATGCTCCGCAAGATCTTTTTCCAAGCACGTGGAGGAATACATTCAGACAACCATCCTGAATAGCAGGTACTCCTCGACTTCCAACCCTTCCTTTAGCGACCAAACTTACAACGGCACTGAAAAAAAGGGACTTATATCCCTCGACTTAACGGCCGTCCTGGCATTCCCTACAGTCACGTGATCAAAATTCAAAGGCAGGGCAACTGGCATGGACTCTTTGACGGTTGCAGCATCTCAGGAACATACTGATCACCATTTCTGATCTTCCTGGCCGGAATTCCAACAAGCAAAACCAAGAAGGGAAGCTGGACTTGTTTAACGACCACAATGATTCACTTAACAACCATGGCCGACAAGGTGGTAAAGTCGGGCCAAACCTGCTTAGCGACAGAAATTCTGGCCTCAACTGTGGTTGTAAATCAGGGATCACCTGCATATCATCTGTATATTAGACACCCTCGCAAAGGATTTTGAGGCTTGTAGTTTTGTGGTCGTAATTCGAGGGCTAACTGTATCCACACCAGCTTTCTGAGTATTTTCTCCTTGGCAAAGCTTTCCGGAAGCTTAACAACACGCCAAACATGGACAAATCCCCAAATCAAAGTTTCATGTTTTTTTCCCACCTCGCGCACAAAGTCCAGAAGTGATTTTCAAGCGGAAACAAAAAATTTTGTGCTTTTGTCTTCAATCAAAGCAGCCCCTTTACCTATTAGACAGGTTTGTAGTTATAGAAAAGGCTGGTTTATACTGTTATGTAAAAGCAAAAAAGTTTGAGGTTTGATGTTATCTTATTTTACTGCACCAAAGAGACTCAAAAGTCAATGCCCTTTCTTTCTTTTTCCCCCCTTTTTCCTACACTTTCCCTTCATTTTCCCCTCCTCTATCTTTCCTACTATTTTCTTTTGTATTTTTGTACCTTATATTAATAAACTGGAAAAAAGAAAAAGAAACACGGACACCTCCAGGAACTCCTTTTCTCCTGCATCCCATCTTCTGAGGTGTGCAAAAGCGAGCTGATCTCAAACTCACAGCTACAGAGCCCAGAATATATTGAGCCTGGCATTTTATAGAACAGGGGTGGGCAATTATAGCGATTTTATGCCTTGTGGACTTCAACTCCCAGAATTCCTGGGCCAGCCATGGCTGGCTCAAGAATTCTGGGAGTTGTAGTCCACGGGTTGTAAAGTCGCCATAGTTCCGCACCTGTTAAAGAGGCAAATTCCGTATCAAATCTACCTTTTATTCTGCATGTCGATTTTAATCCCAGCTCTCTGAAGTGGGACGGATCGACACAATCAAGTTGCTTTTCCCTTTTCCAGAGTTTAATCTGCTGGAACCTGGGAATTATTTGACGGTTTTGACTAGAGTTTAATCTCTTCGTTATTATTTTTTTCCTCTGCACGATACTCAGCCGTGGCTGCCTGTGAAACAGTGGAAGGAAAGAATGGAAGGAAATTCAAAGTCTTGCACTGTGAAAATCATTGAGCAGCTCTGGAAATTCAGTCCCAAAGGTAGTTTTTTTTTTTTCTCCAAAAGATGGCTGGATTGAACAGACGGTCTTCGAGTTATGACCACAACTGAGCCGCAAATTTCTGTGGCTAAGCGAGACATTTTACAACTTTCCTTGCCAGGGTTTGTTAAATGAATTGCTGCAGTTCTTAAGCTTGGAATATGGTGTTAAGCAAATCTGACATCCCCCGTTGATTTTGTTCGCTAGGCGGTCGCAAAACGGGGATCCCGGGGAATACTGCAACTGTCATAAGTACATGCCAGTTGCCAAGCATCTGAATTTTGATCACACGCTGGGGAAATCCGCAACTTTCTCCCTCTTTAGACACTGTGGGAGATTCAGGTTAACCTCCATCCCGAAGCTCCCTGGTGCCTATTAATAAAAGCTTCTCGCCGGCGGAGCTGAAAAACACCCAGCCTTTCTCTCTGTGTGTGGTCAGTATAACACCTCACACCGAGTGGTGCCCTTTCCTTTCCAGTTGAAAGCTATTAACCCTTCTGTCCCTTCTCCTCTACACTTTGCAAAAGCTTCTCACTTTGTGTGCCATATGATAGAGCTGATATAAAGAGTGAGGACGCTAAACTACCCTAATTTCCAGTTAACAGCGACTACATTTTGTGTGTGTGTGTGTGTGTGTGTGTGTGTGTAAGGGGGCTCAGGCTCAGAAGCAGGCTGTGAGTAAAAAACACAGGAAAATAAAAACCTGCTTTACAGCATCTTTCCCTAAGTCAGCAAAACTGACATCCGTCAATCTAGTTAGGCCTCTGTCTTGGCATCTACCCAGTTGCTCCTCAACCGTGGCAGCTTGCAGAGGTGTGAACTTCAACTCCCAGCATTCCCCATCCAGTATTATTGACTGGGAGTTGAATTCCTACGCGTTTGTCTGGAGAATTCTGGGCGTTGGGAGTCCACACACATCTGAAAGGTTGAGGAAGGGTGTCTAAATATGGCCACTTAACACCTGTGGACTTCAATTCCCAGAATTCCAGTATTATTGACTGGAGAATTCTGGGAGTTTTAATTCCTACATGTTTGGCTGAGGGAATTCTGGGAGTTGAAGTCCATAAGCCTTAAAGTGGCCAAGGTTGGATATTCCTGATTGTAGAGACCGGTTTTAAACTATATATTGAGATTTGGCATAAATATAGGTCAAGGGACACAATTCTTCCAACAGTTGAAAGTTGAGCAATGGATGATGCAGAAGAAGGCAGAGTGAACCCTTTTTTAAGCTAGGTTGACTTGCTTTTGGGGGGAGGGGGAAGCAGTTAGTCTCCCCAAACTTGCATTGACATTAATGAGTTTTGGGGGCAGGGAAGGATGGGAAAACGATGGATATTTCTAACTCCCTCCCCCACAAAAACCTTGGCACAGAAGGGAGATGCCCCCCCCAAATGGAAAGGATGGATCAAGTTTCCTTTCTAGCCCTTTTTTCTTGCACCCCCAAATGGCAAAGAGGAGGTAACCTAAGGCCAGAAACCAACAAATGGAGGCCAATAGTAAAATATACATTCACAACTGCATCTCACCACAAGCAGTTAAATGCCAATGATTTCAACCTTGGGAACTTGAAGATGGGTGGACTTCAATTCCCAGAATTCCACAGCTAGCATGATTTACAAGGCTTGGACTTCAACTCCCAGAATCCCCCAGCTGGCATACTTTCAGACGCTTGACTTTCAATTCCCACAATCCCCCAGCTGGCCTGTTTTACAATGCTTGGACTTCAACTCCCAGAATCCCCCAGGCAGCATGCTTTAGACCAGGGGTCTCCAAACTTGATAGCTTTCCGACTTGCGGACTTCAACTCCCAGAATTCCTCCTCCTCCGGTCATGTTAGCTCAGGAATTCTGGGAGTTGAAGTCCACAAGTCTTGAAACTTGCCAAGTTTGAAGACCCTTGTGATATGATGGATGGATGGATAGAAAGATAGAGATGGAAGGATAGATGGATGAGGAGATGATAGACAGACAGATGATAGATCAGGAGTCTTCAAACTTGAGAGCTTTAAGACTTGTGGACTTCAACTCCCAGAATTCCTTAGCTAACATGACTGGAGGAGGAATTCTGGGAGTTGAAGTCCACAAGTCTGAAACTTGCCAAGTTCAAAGATCCTTGCTTTAGACGTTTGGCTTTCAATTCCCAGAATCCTCCATCCAGCTGGCCGGGGGATTCTGGGAGTTGAAGTCCAAGCATTCTGAAAGCATGCTGGATGGGGGATTCTGGGAGTCGAAATCCAACCCATTTTCAAGTTACCGAGTTTGAAAAATAATAACAAAAAACACACACACGTCAAGAGTACCACAATTACGATTATTTTCAGAAAGGAAAACGGCAAGGACAGCTCATCCATCCATCCAGCCATCCCGAAATCCACTAGCTTCCTTCCATCCTCCAAACCCCGGAGATGAGGATGGTATCTCCAAACATCCCTTTGGCCTCTGATCAGCCCTACCCTGTTTCTCTTCCAAGCTGGCCTCCACATCTGGATGCCAGCGCAACACCCCCCCCCCCAAAAAAAACCCCACCCCCCCTTTTGCCTTCTCCAAGGGCTTCCCTTTGGAAAGCAGATTGGGACCCCTCCCCTGCAAATCTGCTCCCACCCAAAAAACCCCCCCGCCCCATTTTTTTCCTGGGCTGAATCCCACCTCCTGCTGGCTGGGAGGAGGATTGGGGTACAGATATCCAGCTCGATTCACAGTTACAAGGGGACACCCCTGGATTAATCAGGGGGTCCCCTTCTCTCCGCTCTTTTCCAATTTTTCAGAACCCTGGCGAGGTTCTCTGCGAGAACCCAGGCAATAATTGAACCCCCCTCCTCCCCAAATAAATAAATAGATAGATAAATAAATAAAGGTGCAATGCTCAAATCCTTATCCTTATTATTCTTTTTCTTTTCCTTTCCTTTTTTTTTTCTTCTTCTTTCTAGTCCTCTGTGCATCCGACCTCTGAAAGCCGTGAAGGAGAGTCAGGGATGCGATGGATACCTGTGGCCTTTAAACTCAACCTCTCCGGCTCTGGAAAAGATGAATGAGGAGTGAAAAGGAATCCCACTGCCCTTCCCCCCCCCACAAAAAATATCCCCCCAACCACCACCACCACCAAAAAAAAAGAGATCCTTCTCCCTTCTAAAGGAAATACCGCCCTAAGGACAGAGCTTTTAGACACATGCTTGAATAAATAAGCTTTCGAAAACCTCTCCTGGGTTTTGGTCTGCGGCTTTGAAAAAATGCCTTTCGGGAGGTGGGGGGGGGGGAAAAAAAGGAAACAAGAGGTTTTTCCCCCGGGAGGAAAGGGTTTTTTTTTTTTTTTTTGGAGTTTTCGGTCCTGCGGTTTCGAAAGTTCGGCTCGCGGTGAGGGGGTCTCTTCTTGTGACCCGAAACGAGGTTTGTTTGCAGATATCAAAACATGAAACTCAGGAAGATGGCTTTCATATATATATATATATATATATGTATGTATGTATATCTTTTTGCACTCTGAATTTAACATTTTTTATTTTTTTGCTGGTTTTCAGGCATCCTTGACTCTTCAGCCGTGCAGCCTGGCAGGACCACCAACTATTTCTGTAGTCCGACAAAGTGGCTACCGTTTTGTGCAAACCAGAAGGTGGCTTGGTTGTTTGTTTTTTCTTTCTTTTTTCTTTTTGGAGAGTTCTCATCCCAGTTCTGCATCTCGGTCCACGGTGAATTCTGGAGCTTTTCGTGGTGCCTCCTTTTTAATCTGTCTCCCACCCCAGAAGCTTCAGAGAAGTTGGTTGTTGTGTGCTCTCTCTCTTTCTCTCTCTCCCCTACCCACCAACAACAACAGAAGAAAGTCGAAGCGTGTGCAAGTTTGCAAAAAGAAGGTACAAAAATAGTTCTTTCCCGCAACCAATTTGAAAGAGTTTTGACGCCGATGAGGGCTGCGATGGGACGAAGGAGAGAAAAAATAAAATAAAAATATAACAATAAATTTAAAAAAAAAAGGATTTTGGCAGCTCTGCAACCAAAGTTTCACTTGGCTTTTGGAGCCGATTATGGGCTCAACAGAATGTTTTAGCCAGTTTATAAGTCTCCAAATCTCTGCTAGTACAATTCAATGACTCCAAAATTGTGCCTCGAGTATGGAAATCTGTATCCTGGCTTAGCTTTAGCAGACAAGCTATGGTTACTTGACTTTTACTCAAACCTGGCATTCCAGAGATAAAAACCCTGGTTTGTTTTAAAAGCTCGTCATTAGGATCATAAAAGCAACTCACTAAGGTTTTCGAATAGTGTTTTTCAATTGTGGTCACTTTAAGATGGCTGGACTTCAATTCCCAGAATTCCCCAGCCAGCCATGCTGGGGAATTCTGGGAGTTGAAGTCCAACCATCTTAAAATGCTAATTATGCTAATTATTACTCTATAAATCTGCAAATTAGTTTATGGAATCCTGGCTGGAGAACCTCAAACCCACCTGCTAGCAAATCAACCACATTTTGATACAGGACAAGGAGTTGTGACAGGTTTTGGGGGTTAGGCCCTAGGTTTTCCCACCAAAAACCTCGAATCCCCTCTAATGAGCCTAAAATTAAAACAAACATCCAAAGCTTGCAATCCAAGCTTTTTCCAAAGGCTGAATAAATTATTATGCAATTGGGAATAGGAAGCTAGCAACTTTTAAGACTCTTGGACTTCAACTCCCAGAATTCCCCAGCTAGCCAGCCAGGCTGGCTAGGGAATTCTGGGAGTTGAAGTCCACAGATCTTAAAGCAGCCAAGCTTGGGAAATTGTGAGCTAACGTATTCTTGGAACCTACTCTTTAATTTTTCTTTGGGGCAAAAATAAAATAAAATAAAAATCCCTCTAAAACAGGAGATCTTGGTAACTTCCTCAGGCTGGTTTGTTGGAGACTGATCTGGGTGCAAATCTTCCTGGATTACTATTATTTTTTTCCCTTCCAGATATATGAATTTTGCAATTGTCCCTTTAAAATAATAATAATAATAAAAACTTCCTCCTGCAGTCTGAAGTGGCCAGTTCCCCCCTGGCTGTTTCTCCAAATGAAGTTCTCTCCATCCCATTTCCAGAGCTGTAATCAAGACTACGTCTCTCCTAGGAGACTGTACTCGCTTAAGCAAAAAAACAAAAAAAACCCACCACCCCACCCAGTCTAGTTGTGGCTTCCTGCATACTGACCCAAGTTACCACTAGAGGGCAGCAAATAATGGTGCAGAATAATTGTATTTCTTTGCTGCCCCCTTGTGGGCATGTTATGACTTGCAGCTCAGATCTAGAGCCGTAATGACTACCATGTATTGCCTGAAGACTGCTCTGTCTTCAAGAGAACCTCCTGCAGCCCTACCTGAAGAGATGACCTGCAACCTGGGGATGGGAATTCAAAATTTTTAACAAAAAAAATCGTTATGTGGGCATGGCTAGGTGGGTGTGGCCACGTGACTGGGTGGGTGTGGCTTCTTCTTTTTTTTTGCAGCACCCATCCCCCTTTTTTTAACCTCCCGGAAGGGCGTTTTTGCTCCTAGGAAGTTTCCCTGGGGCCTAGGAAGGCTAAAAATGGAGCCCAGGGGGCGTGGGGGGTGCACTTCCCACTCCCCTGCCCCCAACTAACCCCCACATGTCCCTTTTTACCTCCTGAGCCTCAGGGAAGCCCTCCTGGGTGAAGCAGTAAGACAGCGAGGGGGATCCCGGAACAGCTGATCATCAGAACAGCTGATCGTCCTCTCCTTCCTCCTTCCTTCCTTCCTCCTCTCCTTCCTTCCTTCCTCTTTCATTTGTTGCTTCCTCCTGGGCAAAGCAGTAAGGCAGCGAGGGGGATCCCAGGACAGCTGATCATCAGAACAGCTGATCATCCTCTCCTTCCTCCTTCCTTCCTCCACTCCTTTCTTCCTTCCTTCCTTCCTCCTCCTCTCCTTCCTTCCTTCCTCTTTCATTCGTTGCTTCCTCCTGGACAAAGCAGTAAGACAGCGAGGGGGATCCCAGAACAGCTGATCATCAGAACAGCTGATCGTTGGGAGAGGGGGGGGGAAAGAAATACCTTAAGGAGTGACTGGGTGGGGGAGAATGCAGTCAGCGATGTCAGGCATGCGCGCAATGTTGGGCCTGCGCAATAAGGACTGGCTGAGCAAAGAGGGGCGGGACTAGCCGGGGCCACGATTTGCCGGTTCTCTGAACGGCGCAGATTTGTAACAACCGGTTCAAGAGATCCGGTCCGAACCGGTAGAATCCGACCCCCGCCTGCATCTGGACTTAAAACTCCAAGTCTTGATTTGCAGCTGGTGGGGAAGGGGTTGTCTCTTTCCTCTCTGAAGTTCCCCTTTTAAGCCCTAAAAATGGCAGGCGTGTCCCTCACTGTTTCCCTTCCAAACGGACCTGGAGTTTTAGGCCAGTCATTGCTTTCTTGCAGAGACTCCTGAGAAATTTTTTTTGTTTGGCCAGGATGCTGAGCTTCTGGTCCAAACCAACCCTGTATCCCGCGGTCCTTTGAGAAGAGGGAAGGACCGTTCAACAACTTGAGGTCTGCGGTCCAAAGAAGCCTGAACTTTTAAGCTCTGTTGGTGTCAAATCGCTGTCTCCTACAACCCCTTTATCATTTTGGACGCTAACCAGTTTAATGGAACAAGGAAATTATGTTTTCCTGAATGGGGAGATTATTTACAGGATAACAACCAATGAGAAAATGAGATTACTATCCCAATTTAGGGTGGGGGTCCCAAAAGTGAACTTCAAGAGGAGTCCCAAAAGGTCAAGATGGCAGCTGCACCAGCAAAGTCCTCCTTTTTTGGGGTGTGATGCCCGTGGAGAGGGCTGCGATGGGGCAATCGCAGTCACCATCTTGCCTTTTTGGGGGGACCCTTCGCGGATGCCCTCGGCACGGGGCATCTCACCTTCAATTCTCTCACCTTGGCCTGGGCAAACCATCCAGATTCAAAGGGTCCAATGTGGCTCAGAGCATTTGTGAGCCCAGCTGTGTCTTTTTTTGGGGGGGGGGGGGGTAGAATCACTCCCCCCCAAAAGGACAAGATTCAACAAGGGTCTCCTATCACAGCTCCTGGCCTTGAGAATCCAATTTTCTTGGCACCGTTTATTCGCACCGCAGAAGGCTTAGAACGATGCCAGCTCTGGCTTTGGGGGAAAGAAAAGAGATGGTTGGCACCAGGTATTTTTTGGAAGCTGTGAGTCACACCAGGAATGTTGGAAGAGGGCAGCCTGCTCTTTTTTGGCAAGGTATAATGAATAGATATCCCACCGATCAGATATTTTTTTTCCTTTGATTTCAAGAGTCCTGAGACGTCTTGGCACAGCTGAATTGTCGGACCCAATTCTGGAGTTTGGTTGGGAAAGAGTTTTCCAAAGGCCAGATTTGACGCCTTCAAGTCTTTCCCAAAACGCGGCTCTTACTAAAAGGATACATTTAGGGCAAAAGGTTCAGTTCGAAACTTCTCAATCGGCCCCTCCACGGGGCAAGGTTCCCTACTCCCGTTGTAGAAGCTACCACCTTCCAGAAGTAAAGCTGAGGTTTGGCTTGTTTGCAAACTTCTTCTCCTTGTCAGACCAAACCAGCCTGCAAGTTTCAAACTCGCTTTCCTCAAGAAAATCGAAGCGATGTTGTCAAACGGGAAACGGGAGGGAGAGCGCGATTCCGCCCTCCCGGATCGCCGATATCTCCGAAAGGTTGGACTAGAAGACCTCCAAGGTCCTTTCCAACTCCCATTATTCTGTCGGCAGAAACCAGCAGATCCAGCAACCCGCTAAGGTTGGTCCAGAAGAAATTTACAGAGCTCTAAAAAAAAAAATAATAGCAAAAAATAAAAATGGAAAGTTGGTGGATCTGGTGTCCCTTTACAAAGCCAGCCTTACTGGGGAGAGAGGCCGTTTTGTTCTCCTAATCCCCTCCAGCTTCCATCTTAAACTGCAGAGGTTCCTTGCTGGCGCTACCATCCAGGTGAGAAACTGATGTATTATATAGTCTATCAGAAAAGATGAGACACTGATAGAAAAGACAAGGCCACCCGGAACGCTGGCAAAATGCTTTTTACAACCCCTGGGCAGGATGAAGGTTAAGCACCCTGGCTCCAAAGAGGGGAATGTGCATGTGTGAATGTTCACTTGGGAGACAGAAAAACGTGGATTCCGTTTCAGCCGTATTCCGTCACATTTCTGTGCTGTGGAGAGCGACCATCTCCCCTATTCTCCCCGTTCGAGTGGAGGAAATTCTGCTTAATGCTGCTTTATCCTTTCCCCGCAAAAAATAAAATAAAATAAAAACGACAGTGTTAGGTCCGTGTTCCTTTACGCCGTAGAAGCTCACCCATCCTTAAAAAAAATTTTTTTTTTTAAAAAAAATCCAAAATAAATGCTGGTTAGTGGGGAGAAAAAAAGCAAGCAAGCAAGAGAACAGAGGCCTGCCGTGGCTGAGTTTTAAATTTGGGGACAAGCCAGGAAACCACGTTTCCCCGTCGACGCAGGAGGGCCCCCCGAAAGGAAGTACAAAGCTTTCAAATTTTTTTTTCTGCACGATCCTGGCCTGCTGAGTACTTGGCCTCCCCCTGCACACAAAACCACCCCAAATTTAGGCAAGAGAGGACAACGAAAAACAACGCAGCGGTGGGAGGCAGGTGGTTGCACAGCTGCTTCTTGCGGAAGAGCGAGCGAGGAGAACAAGGGGGAGATGGCGGGAGAACAGTTCTTCTTCGCGGTTCTCGGGTGAGTTTTGTTAGCACCGTCACTTCGGATGTTCCTCAGGTTCCCCCCGTTTCCCCTCTCCCGCCTGGAGAAGGAGCCTGTCTCTTCCAGAACTCAAGACCTGCTTCAAAATGAGGAGGCATCCGCTTGGGCTGGATGGCCTCTTCCAAGGTTGGCGGTCCGGGAATCAACGGAAGCCGGCATGGCTGCTTGGTGGGAATCCCAGGCAGTCTTTCACAAAAAGGCAGTCAGGAGATGTAAAGCGACGGTTGGTCGGGATTGTCCCTCGCCAAGGTTAGCAACCGGATTCCACTTTAATGTGTAAAATCTTTGAGAAGCCCGGCCTCTTCTTCAAAGCCTGGAGGAAGAGGAGGAGGGAGGTGTAAGGAATGATAGTCACCTAACAGTTGGGTTAGAAATATATAAACCAAGATAGTCATTTAATACTGTTGTATTTTTAACAGAATGCTGTAATTGTGATTGGCTGAGGTTCCTCCAACAGCCATCAGATGGAGCCAGAAACCTGGTTTCTCTCTCCTTGCTTTTCTCGTTTTGCCTTTTGCCTGATCGTCATTCTGCTTGGATTGCTGTGAGTCTTGCAACTGTTAACAAACTCTGTTTACTGAGCTCTGTTTATGATACTGGACTTTGGTTTTGGATTTTCCCTGGACTGATACTAACTGCTTTAACCATGTATGATTTAGACTGTTTGTTGGATTTGTTTAACCCGTTTACTGGAAGTAAAACCTACATTTTACTATTCAGTGTATCTGTATGCTGGTTGTGTGTTATTCAATATCACTCTCATTACGTTTCCCTGAGTGCACTCATTCTCCTAATGGTGAATACCTCAACAGGAGGAAGTAAAGGAAAGTTGTCTTAGGGCAGAGGTCTTCAAACTTGGCCACTTTAAGACTTGTGGACTTCAACTGCCAGAATTCCCCAGCCGGCATCTCCAAACTCAGCCACTTTAAGACTTGTGAACTTCAACTCCCAGAATTCCTCAGCTAGCATCTCCAAACTTGCCCACCTTAAGACTTGTTTTAAGACTTGACATAGCTGGCTGGAGAATTCTGGGAGTTGAAGTCCACGCATTGTCTGTGGAAATCCTCCATCATCCTTAACCTGGGTTTTTGTTTTTTGTTTTCCTTTGAAAATGTTTCGCTTCTCATCCAAGAAGCTCCTTCAGAGCTGATGAGAAGAAATATGTTTTCAAAGGGGAAAAAAAAAAACTTGAGAAAGTCCAGTTGCCTTTTGGAAAAAATATCTTTGGAGAAACGTTCACACTTCTTAAAGCGGCCCAAAGTTGAGAAGCATCAGTCTAAGTCCAGCTGTCCCCAACCACGCACCCACCAGGATGGGGGGGCTAGGCCCCCCGGAATTCCCAGCCATCACTCAGGGACTGTATGACACAATTGGGCAAACTGCTTCGAGTCCCGGGTTCAAAGTCACCAAATTTCTTACGTGGTACAAAGTCTACAAATGGATCTAACTTGACCATAGAGTATTTCTAGCTCAGGGTTGAACGGTTGGGGGTCCTTGGTGCTCTCTGAGCTGGGTGGTTCTCTTGCAGA
>NW_020769511.1:385638-398051 GCF_900518735.1 Pseudonaja textilis
TCAGTGCTAGAAGGGAGGAGGGTTTGGGGGAGAGGATGAGGAGGAAGAGAAAGGAGAAGGAATAAAGGAAAGGGAAGGAAGGAAGGAAGGGTTGTGGGGTCCTTTCTGCCCTCTGAGCTTGGTGGTTTTATTGGAGACGTTTCATGGCCCACCTAGGTAACATCATCAGTGGTAGAAGGGAGTGGGGTTTGTGGAATGGAGGAGGAAGAGGAGGACTGTGAGGTCATAAGACATAAGACATAAGAATTTATTTGTCATTACACTCACAAGCGGGTGCAACGAAATGAGGTGCTCTTGGTGGGCTCTGAGCTTGGCTGCTTACTTGCAGACGAAACTAGGCAAATCATCCATGCACAGAGCACGGATGATGTTACCTAGTTGGGTAATGAAACGTCTATAAAAAAAACTTCCAAGCTCAGTGACTTAGTGAAGCCTCTTTTTGCAATGCAGCATCTGGAAATACAACATCCTGTCTTCAGTCTCTGCCCTCAAAGGCTTCTCTTCTCAGCCTCTTTTCCACACATCCCCATCAGTTTGCACTACCCAAGTTTCTAGTCCCTGCCACTCAAGGGCTGCGGGCCTGTTATAAGGGGACACCTGCCATCAGTAAGCCACAGCGAGAGGAATCCTTTTACCTGGAGTTTGTTGATCATTTCATCAAACATTTTCTTGGCCTCCGAACTATTTGGTTCCTTAAAGTAATCGGCAATCCCAACTTGGACCACAATGGATTTCAGGTTCCGGCAAACACCTTGAAGGAGAGAGAACTTGGTTTGATACCGGGGACGCCAAAGTTCGAAAAAGTCAAGATGGCGCCCATGAAGACAAGATGGCGTCCATGAAGACAAGATGGCGTCCATGAAGACAAGGCACATTAACAACCTTGTGGGTCTTTGATCACATGACTGTGGGAGCCATTATGGCTGTTTTGACACGACACAAACACACCTCACAACAGCGTGCCCAGTGATGTTGGTGCAGCAGGAAGGAAACATTTAGTCAAAAAATTTTATATATACCGTGTATAAAAATACTAACAGGATACGCGTGTTTTGCTATGAAACTATGTGGTCGGGTTTAGTATTTGGGGAGGAAAATAAGGGGATAAAAATTCTGCCTCTGCCTACCAGCGTCCATCGGTATTCATCTGGCAAGCGCCTTGTCAGTGTGTGAGAGAGTAGAGGGCTATTTGGAAACTGAAAGAGTATTTGCTGTGTGAGCAAGGAGACAGCAAGGAGTCTGGGCGTGGCTTAGCTCAACTGTTCTGTACTAAAGCTGCTGGGTGCTCTGAAACTGAACCTCCTCTCCTCTGCTTGTGTTTTGCCTTTGGAAGAGATTTCTTTCCAGGTGGGGAGGGGGAGTAGAACTCCTTAGCATCAGAGCATGTTAATAATAATAATATAGGAAATACTCTAAATGCTCTGAGGGTCATTTGGAAAAATACTTTCTTAGTGAGCCCCTAGAAGCCAAGAGGAACAGACGTGCCAAATTTCAAGTTTGTAGGCTTTACGGTACTGGAGATTTTGTGATGATGCCTGAGGGGCATTTTGCTTTTATATATAGAGATATTATATACAGGTGGTCATTGACTTATGACTACTATTGAACCAAGGATTTCTGTTGTAAGTTTTGTGCAGTTTTGTGCCCTTTCTTGCCTCAGTTGTTAAGGGAATCACTGCAGTTGATAAGTTAATAACATGATTATTAAGTGAATCTGGCTTCCCCATTGACTTTGCTATCTATCTATCTATCTATCTATCTATCTATCTATCTATCTATCCACCCATCCATCCATCCATCTCCATCCATCCATCCATCCATCTCTATCCATCTCCATCCATCCATCTCCATCCATCTCTATCCATCTCCATCCATCCATCTCTATCCATCTCCATCCATCCATCTCCATCCATCCATCTCTATCCATCCATCCATCCATCTCTATCCATCCATCCATCCATCTCTATCCATCTCCATCCATCCATCCATCCATCCATCTCCATCCATCCATCCATCTCCATCCATCCATCCATCCATCTCTATCATCTATCTGGATTCACTTAAACCACAATGAGCTGCTTAAAGACCACGGCCAAAAGATTCTAAAATTGAACAAAATGCACTGTTTAGCGACAGAACTTTCCAGTCCCAATGGTGGTGATAAGTCAAGGACAACCATTCGTTCTCCGTGCTGACAGGAACCGCTATTTCTGTTCCTGGCTGCCACGTTCCCAGCGGGTCTGTTTCTCTCAGTTCTCCCAAAATGGAAAATAAAGGTTTGTGCTTTCCTTTGATTAAACGGGGCTGCCAGTTTTTAATTACATCATTAATCAAGAGTGTGTATCAATCCGTAGAGACAAACGATTTCATAGCAGATTTAGAATCAGCGCCCGGCCTCTTCGGACCAAAGGACAGGAGGATGGGCTGCTGTCGGGCACTTTTACATGAGTTTAATTTAATTTAATTAGCTTTGTTACGGCCAATCCCTTCCAGTGACTGGCTTATAAAATGCCCCCAAACAATGAAACAATTAAAAAAAAAAACCACATTAAACAGCCAGCCCGGATTAAAAACACCAAGAACAATCAAAGGCAACAAAGCAGAACATAAAATAAAATAAAACAAAAGCACCAACTTCTTGTACAAGTCAGCTTATGCTCGTTCACTCAGTGACTGTTTGAAGTTACAACGGCAGTGGAAAAAGTGACTTATGACCGTTTTTCACACTTAGGAACATTGCCGTATCTCCATGGCCACGTGATCAAATATGACCATAATGGCGCCTGCCCTTTATAAGTCATGGCTGTCAGGATTCTGGAAGTTACCCCCAGTTAAGTCTCGAGCCAAGCTTCGAAAACTTCAAAAGGATTTATTGGGAGTTAACATGCCGGCATGACCTGGGTGTAGCCGACTCTGAGACACGTAATTCACTGTCACCCTTGACCCTGGTTTTCCCACCACCCCTCTGGGTGTGTCATAATTCATATCCTCCAATGGGACACCTCCATAGTCCAGAGTCATCAATCAGGCTCTCCAGTTAGATATTTGCTGGGCAGAAACTTCAGTCACCTAGTTACTATCTCTGAAGAACTATTGATGGAATGCGCTTTCAATTTCCAAGCTGCTGCACTGCTCCCCCTTCCCTTTCTGTTGGCAACTCTAAAAAGACCATAGAAATATCTTAAGAGTTGACAATGATGGTCATAAAATGAATCGGTCACATGGCCTTCTTTTTCCTCCCCCAGAAATCATTAAGTGAATGTGAGGACGTAACTGGGAACCGATAGAATAGTTGCAGTTTCGCCCTGAAATGGAAACAAGTCCTGCTTTTCTGCAAAAAAAACCCCACACGTCTATGACAGTGGCATAAGTGTGAACGTCTGCTCATGTGACCATGCAGGGAAGCATCCCTGGTGTGGCCACTGGCGCATGGGTGGGTGAGCGGAATGAAGGGCTGGCCAGCCCTACTTCAGATCTAGGTTATAAACCCCATTTTTCAGATAGGTTGTAACTTTAAATGGTTGCTAAGCGACAGGTTGTAAGTCAAAGACTGCCTGTATCTGGGCTGCATTGTCCAGGCAACCTCTATATGTCAGTCAAAGGACACATAAAACTCTAAAACCCAGGGGTCCTCAAACTTGACTGCTTTCAGACTTGTGGACTTCAACTCCCAGCATTCCTCCTCCAGTCATGTTAGCTCAGGAATTCTGGGAGTTGAAGTCCACAAGTCTTAAACTTGCCAAGTTTGAAGGCCCTTGTCATAGATGATGGATGGATGGACTGACAGACAGACAGACAGACAGACAGGGGGAGAGGGAGGAATAGATGATTGATAGGAGAGATAAAGATAGATGGATGGATGGATGGGGAGAGAGAGAGGGAGAGAGAGAGAGGTGGGTGACATAGATTATATAAAGATCTAGATCAGGGGTCTTCAAACTTGACAGCTTTAAGACTTGTGGACTTCCTCCCAGAATTCCTCCTCCAGTCACATTAGCTCCAGGAATTCTGGGAGTTGAAATCCTCAAGTCTTACAGCTGTCAAGTTTGAAGGCCCTTGTGATAGATGATGGATGGATGGATGGATGGATGGATGAGGAGACGACAGATTGACAGACAAGACAGACAGATGATAGATAGAGCAGGGGCCTTCAAACTTGGCAGCTTGAAGACTTGTGGACTTCAACTCCCAGAATTCCTCCTCCAGTCACATTAGCTCAGGAATTCTGGGAATTGAAGTCCACAAGTCTTAAACTTGCCAAGTTTGAAGACACTTGCTCTAACACATGGGTGTCCAACCTCTGGCCACTTTAAGACTTGTGGGCTTCAAATCCCAGAATTCCTGAGCTAGCGTGACTGGAGGAGGAATTCTGGGAGTTGAAGTCCACAGGTATTAAAGGGGCCAGAGGTTGGGCATCTCTGCCCTAGCTCTTTGCCGCCACCTAGTGGCTACGCCCCAGATTTACATCCCCCTACTTTTCCCAGCCATACCATCTCTGTCCCATCGTGCAGAGGAGTCCCCTAATTTCCTCCCGGTGCCCTCGATGAGGAGCAGCCACCCCCCACTTCAAGAACCCCCCTCCCCCTTTCCTGAGTTTCTACTCACTGTTGAAATGCAGTAAGGCTTTCGGGGTGACCGGGGTGGACGTCAGAACCAGCATCTCCAGGCCTTTCAAGCCTTCCCGACACACCTCAGCCGCCACCTCTTGGTTGACCTCCGTCACGTGGTCCAGCTCCAGCACTTGAAGGCGCATGCAGTTCCGGGCTGACAGGGAAGAAGAAGAAACAACATTGGAGACTCGGACTGGCCTGGACATTGCTCCTGGGTGGTCAAGGGGCCACGGTCCTTGCACACTAAGCTGGTCAAAATTCCCCAGCCATCATGGTTTAAGATGGGTGGAGTTCAACTCCCAGAATCTCTCATCTAACAAGCTTTAAGATAGGTGGATTTTAACTCCCTGAATCCTCCAGCCAACGAGCTTTAAGATGGGTGGAGTTCAACTCCCAGAATCCCCCAGGCAGAAAGCTTTAAGATGGGTGGTCCTTAACTCCCAGAATCTCCCATCCAACAAGCTTTAAGATTTTAACTCCCAGAATCCCCCAGCCAGAAAGCTTTAAGATGGGTGGACCTTAACTCCCAGAATCTCCCATCCAACAAGCTTTAAGATAAGTGGATTTTAACTCCCAGAATCCCCCAGCCAATGAGCTTTAAGATGAGTGGACTTCAACTCCCAGAATTCCCCAGCCAGAAAGCTTTAAGATGGGTGGACTTCAACTCCCAGAATCCCCCAGCCAGAAAGCTTTAAGATAGGTGGATTTTAACTCCCAGAATCCCCCAGCCAACGAGCTTTTAGATGTGTGGACTTCACTCCCAGAATTCCCCAGCCAGTTGGAGCCCACAACTCCTAAAATGGCCACGTTTTGACAGCCCTGCCTTAAACCAGGGCCAGTCTGAAGACTTGAGGAAGCCACCTTCCACGTCTCTTTTCCTTTATTCTTCCCGGGCCAGAAAAAGTCCCAGATCCGGACTTACCCAAGGAAGCCAGTCCTTGCAGGCCGCAGCCGGCTCCTCCGACGCCCAGCGCTCTCAAATGTGGCCAGCAACGCCCAATCATCTGCAGGCAACGGTTGCTAAACCTGGTGGGTTGCTGGCTGGAAAATATTTATAAAAGGAGAGAGAGAAGAAAATAATCGTGAAGGTCATATCATGGAGATACAAATTAGGAGGAGAATCTGTCAACGAAGCTGTGATGACCCAAAGGGGCGTGGCACAAAAGCAACATAGTCACAAAAATAGGTAAAGTCCCTTTAATTCCTCCAACTTGGCCTCCCCAATGTCCAGTTGTCATTGGCTGAAGAAAAAAACTCTCCCAAGAACAGTTTTTAAAGGGAAGAAATTCAGTCTGAACCCAAAGAACATCTAGATTATAAATAAAAAAACCAACACAAACCACAGCTGCAGCAATTAATGAGACAGGGCAGGATAAGGGATTGAAGACATCAAAAGATAACGAAACACACACAGTTGGGAGGACACCAGAACTCAGATAAGACTTGACAAACAAAGATAATTCATGTTTTGCTTCCAGCAACTTTGCTGTGTGCATTTTGCCCTTTTAAACTGTTTTCCCAGGTGTGGCTAATGAAGGGGATCAGGGCCCTTTCCTCCCCTGTAAACCACACAACTCACGTTGCTCCCTTCTCCATTCCTCCCTGCATGCCCTAGGATGGGTCTTTGGGCCTGGGTCTTTCTCTGAATGCCCAGCCGGACTGTACCCTTCCCCAGTTTCCTCCACAGCCACCAGAGCCACACTCCCACTCCCTGTCAGCTGTTCAACACCCCCCCCCCCGAAATCAGATTCCAACAGGGGCATGACAGAAGCTGTCTGGAGCTTCTTCATAGCTAGACCTCCAGATAGCGGGGGCTGGGGGCTGGGGGCTGGAGGGTTTCCAAAAGGGAAAAGAGGAGACAGGTGAATGTCCGTGGGTGCCTCTTACCAAGGATGGAGAGGTGCCACCTGCAGAGAGATGATATCTCGGCAACCTGCTCCCAAGGCCCAGATGACTTCATGGCCGACAGGATCAGTGGAGCTCCTGGAACAAGAAAACAGAAAGGGAAAGAAAAAGAAAAAAAGTTGAATTCTACTGGAAAATTGGCACAAAGTAAGGATTAGATGTTGGTAAAGGGGCTGTGTAGGAAAACAAATACTGATTTTTGTCTATGTAAATCACAGAACGAGGGCAGCGTTGGAGAGAATAGATTTGCAACTCAACGTTGCGGGTCAGCAGTTGTCTGATCTGGACCTTCTCAGAGGGAGGCTCTGGGGTGGGAGTCAACCGGTATAATAACCAGTTCGGTGAGCGTGCGCTTTGCGTGCGCGGCATTGGAAAAACCGTCTTCTCCTGCAAGCCCTGGGTGTAACATAGGGCATGCGCAGTAATCAGCTGTGCTGCACAGAGCAGCGAGGTTCAAAAAAGCATGGAATCAAGGACAGTCTAGAACCCGGGCCGGCGTGTGGGCCAAATAGAAGAACAGAAGATCGTTGGAGCGAAACGGTTGCCTCTCAGCTGATTGTCGGAACGACCGGTTCGTTTGAACTGTGCTGAACCGGTAGCATCCCACCTCTGGGGCATTATTTGTAAATAAGCCAGATTTACTTCCGTGTTTCTCCCACAATACGGCCTCCACCAGTAGGAAGGCCAGTAGGAAGCATGATTTCTAGGCATGAGATGAAATTAAGCCCCACCACCAAAATTTAGGCCTATTTAAACCATGCGTTTCCCCGCCATGTCTCACATCGTTCGTTAGAACGACACGAGGTGAAGAGAAATGGGGGGGAAGGGGAGGAAGAAAACTTGCCTTTAGGAGCACCCTGCAGGTAGCCTAGGCTAGAATACCCCAATAGCCGACAGAAGCTCCCCGAAGGCAGAGTCCCCAGCCGCTTCGGGGCGAGGCATGGCTGCCCGCGTCCCCTCACCATGAGGCAGTGTCTTTCGGGCGATGGAAGCTCCCCAAGGGCAGTCACCAGCCACTTCGATCAGCCGGTAGAAGCGGCCTCGTGGCGAGGGGAGTGTGCGTGGGCGCTCGCCCCGAGGCCACCTCTACTGGCCGATCGAAGTGGTTGGTGACTGCCCTTGGGGAGCTTCCATCACCCGAAAGACACTGCCTCATGGCAAGGGGAGTGTGCGTGGGCACTCCTGTCAGGAGCGTCCTGTGGGCAGCCACGCCTCGCCCCGAAGCGGCTGGTGACTCTGCCTTCGGGGAGCTATCATTGGCCGATAGAAGCGGCCTCGTGGCGAGGGAAGTGTGCATGGGCGCTCGCTCCGAGGCCGCTTCTACTGGCCGATCGAAGTGGCTGGTGATTCATAAATTCATTTGAAAAAAAAAAACTTTATAAAACTAGCTTGGGCTTTTTATTGTCAAGTTGCATGACCCAGTTCCCCGCTAGAGAAGACGCTAAAAATAAGCAAGCATGAATTATCTGGAAAAATCCATCTGCCTCTCCTAGAACTGCCACAGCCAAGGCTCCTGAATTGTTTGGCGTGGCCTTAATTAAAGGGATGAGTCATCCCGACAGATTAGAAAACTGCCAACTTCTGCAGGTACATTCTGACTATCCGGAGTGAAAAAAAAGAGGGAGAAAGGGAGGCAGTGGAGGATGGGACAGCTGGACCCAGAAGGACCACAGATCCAATGCAGTGCATTGCTCCCAGCCAGACCGTTAAACCTGGATTAAATATCATCCTTGACCTATGACTACCATTGAGCCCAAGGTTTCCGTTGCTAAGCAAGACAGTTATTAAATGAGTGTCAACTCATAAAACATGCCTATGCCTGTTTTAGTAATTGCCACAAAAAAAGAAAGGGGGGAAGGAAGGAGATCTGGAAGAGAAGTGCAGCAAAGCGAAAGTACATTCCAACTCTTATCTTTAAAAGATTGTAACTAAACTACCAGAGTTTTTGCCCACGGATATATTTAATTGGAGAATGTGATTGATGACAACCAGGCTGTGAACGTGCTCAATTGGAGAATCTGATTTATGACACAGGGGAGGGAGGGGGGAAACAGGGTCACAGGGGACTGTAAATCTTTCTCCCGCTTTTGGCTGCATGCAAAGAAAGCAGCCAAAATCTTTCTTTCACTCCCCCAAACTCCGCCAGAAATGAGTCTTTGGGGCCCTACAAGGCCTCCTGCTCCAAGAAGCTGCGCCGGCGCAACAAGTCTCACAAAGACTCATTTCTGGTGGAGTTTGGGGAAAAGAAAGGAAGACTTCTGCTGCTTCTGCTGTTTCCTTGCATGAAGCCAAAAGTCTCAGTCTCAGTCTCAGTCTCTCTCTCTCTCTCTCTCTCTCTCTCTCTCTCTCCCTGAAAACAGAGCTGGAGACGGTATCCTGCAATCCCAATTAAAGAATGATCTCCGTTGGTAGGAAAACGGGATGGGGGATTTTCCTGCAGACTTTTTGGGGGGATTTTCCTCAGGGTCTCTGGTCCGCAGGATTTAAAATTATGAGTTTGGTGCAGTGGTGGGATTCAATTATTATTTTTTTACTACCGGTTCTGTAGGTGTGGCTTGGTGGGCATGTCAAGGGAAGGATACTGTAAAATCTCCAACCAGAGGTGGGATTTGCCGGTTCTCCGAACTACTCAAAATTTCCGCTACCGGTTCTCCAGAACTGGTCAGAACCTGCTGAATATACCACCTCCGGTTTGGTGGTCCCTGAGGTCCAAAAGGTTGGCGACCCCTGATCTGGACCACGTTCTACCTCACCAAAGCTCTGATATGGAGCAAGGAAGGACCAAGGGAATGATAGATGATCTCTAGAACAGGCTGTCCACACATGATGCCCCTCTTAGATAACAAAAATGAATTTAATCTCCAGGCTGGCTGAGTATAAAGAATGGCAGGAACGGAGATGCCAACTCAACAGATGCCAGGGTTGTTGTGTGTTTCCTTTCACACCATCTACCCTGGGAAAAAAAATATCTGCAACGGAGAAATTGTTCCATGCTCTCCTCTTTCCTGCCAGCTCTGTGTCCCCGGCACCCTCTATTCTTAGAAGCGGTGCCATGTCTGAATGCCACCTCAACCCTGTGCCTCTCCGCAGTCGCCCTTGACAAGAGCTTGGTTGCCTCTACGCCGCTAATTTCTTTCGGCAGAAGCAACAACGGTGCAGCAAAATGAGTCAGAGAGGGTTGCAAAACCGGCAACGACGCGGGAATGAAAATTATCTCCCACGCCTGAATCACGGAGGCAAAAATGAATGAGATCAAAACCTAAACAGAATAACAAGGAGTTGGAAGGGGCCTTGGAGGTCTTCTAGTCCAACCCACCCCCGCTCTGCTCAGGAAACATTGAGAACGGGCTACAGTGCAGGTGGGTCCTCAGTTTACGACCATGATGGAGCCCAAAGTTTCTGTTGCTAAGAGAGAGAGAGAGAGAGACAGCAAAGTGAATTTTGTCCCATTTTACAACCGGTGGTTAAAGGTATGAGGCTTGTCTGAAAGTCGCCAAAGGGAATCACGTGATCCCAGGACACTGGAACCGTCATAAATACATGCCAGTTGCCAAGCGTCGGAATTCCAAGCAGGGATTGGACAACCCCTTTGTCTGAAACGGTGTAGGTATAGGGTATCCTGCCTGGGCAGGGGGTTGGACTAGATGACCTCCAGGTTCCATTCCCTCTGTTATTCTTTGATTCTATATTTTGAGGGCTGCGCCCCCCCCCCCCATCTCACAGTGCCTGATTCCAGCTGGGCTAAATTACAAGGTGTCACCCTCCAAGCTTGGCAGCACAATAACCCCTCACAACCCACTGGAGCGCTCGGCTCCTTGGCAGTGCCAACCATGACAAGGACAAAGCCCCAGCGAGGGAGCCCGATGTGTGCGTGCGTGTGTGTGTGTGTGTGTGTGTGCGACGCCACCCCCCGTCTTTTGTTCTCTTGCTGTTTCGCCAGCCCCGACGGAGGGAGTAAAAAGGCTGTGATTATTTCACACCGCCTCTCTCTTCTCCGTGCGGTGCCAAGGACTGTCTGGTTGGCATCGGTGCCAGCTCTGCCGTTGTTCTCCCCCGGGACTCAGATACTCTGGGGAGTAGGGCTTAAATTTTGCACCAGAGCACACCAGGGGCTCCTCCTGTTTCCATTTTCATTGGTCCCAATATGGGCCACCCTCAACTTACGACCACCACGGAGTCCAACATTTTCATGGCTAAGAGAAACGGTGAAGTGAGTTTTTTTGTGCCTCATTTCATGTTTCTTGCCATAGTTATTAAGCGAATCTATTACAGTTGTTAAGTTAGGAGCCTGGGTTGTTAAGCGAATCTGGCTTCCTCATGGACTTTAGAAGGTCGCAAAAGGGGATCGCGTGACCTCCGGGACACTGGAACTGTCGCAAGTACATGCCAGTTGCCAAGCATCAGAATTTTGATTGACCCATAGGGAAGCTGCAATGGTCATTAAGCGGGATAGCCATATGTCACTTTTTTTTAATGTCATCATAACTTCTAACGGTCACTAAACGAGTTGTTTTTTCAGAACTACTTGTAAGTTGGAGAAACGTAAGGAGTCTAGACTAATTCCTCTCTTGACTCTGCCATCAGCATTTCCTCTCTACAGCATGTTCTGACCAAGGCTTCCAAGACCGTAATTACGCACGTGCTTATCTTAAAAACAAGTCTTGTTTTATTGCAACGCTGGGAATTATTTTCATTCCCAGCCTGTAATGAATCTCAAACAGTCCCTCAAGATAAGCACCCGCCTTTCTTCCCTGCGAAGTGCCGCCCATAACAGAAATGAACCAATGAACTAGGAAAAAAATCCAAGCGAAGTACAAAGAGCTTCAAGAAAGAATCTGAACCGATTGAACGACTTTGCTTCCTGCAAAGGTTTCATCATCTTGGCCTGACTTTTATCCCTTAGGGGAGGGGCCATCACCTCTCAGCCTTACTCCCGAGTTGCCCCTTTTGTCTCAGCTGCTCTCGCCTTCTAGCAGCTCTGGGCATACGCGCACTGGGAACAGGCTCCCTTGGGTCCTCTGCCTCGCTGCTACCGGACTCCATGGGCTCTGGACTCAGCACCCCACTCCCAGATGGTCGTCCCACTCGTCCGAGTCCTGTCCAGACCTGGATTGGTCCCTTTTCTTCCCCACTGCCGGCGAACCACAACACTGCAGCTCAGTCTTGCTTAAGACCTTCTTGGTCAAACTGGGTCAACCTTGGGCTGAGGTTGGCCAAACCGAACAGGCTCAGTCCTTCTCCTCAGAATGAGAAACTTTGATTTGGGTTGGAGGTCCCCAACGGCCCCCGCTTACCGGTAGGTGACGGCTTGGAGAGCTCGACAGTAGCAGCTGGCCAGCCAGAGGGAACGATCCGTCAAAATGTTGGGGCAGTGGGAAACCCGTAGGATCAAGAGGTTACTCCCAGAGGCTTTGAGTAAGGACTCCAGTCCCGCTTCAAGGCATCCCCTATAGCAAGGCAAATCCCCCCCAAAAAGGAAGAGAGAAAAAAATTACAAATTATTTAAATCTTTTGTGGCTCTGTGGAATTGCTTAAGCGCATGGTGAGCCTTTTCTGCAAATTAAAAACTCTTCAGAGGAACAAGGATTAAACCAATATGAAACCACGTGGATCGGCTGCAGGGCTAAATTAGACCGTGATTTGTTCTCGTTTTGTGTTTGAAAAATCCTGTGTTTGATTTCCAACGTTCTCAACTTACTGCAGTGTCAATTGCTGAGAAAATTGGGGGAAAATAATATTAATGCAACTTATTTGGAAAAGGAATGATTTAAATCTGTGTTTTCCAAACTTTGCCATTTTAAGATGTGTGGACTTCAATTCCCAGAATTCCCCACTCAGCTTATTTGGACTTCAACTCCCAGACTTCCCCAGGTAGCACATGTGGACTTCAATTCCCAG
>NW_020769511.1:398061-415574 GCF_900518735.1 Pseudonaja textilis
AATTCCCCACTCAAGCTTATGTAGACTTCAACTCCCAGACTTCCCCAGGTACCACATGTGGACTTCAACTCCCAGACTTCCCCAGCAGCATCCTGGCTGGGGAATTCTGGGAATTGAAGTCCGTATAGCTTATGAAGAAGCTGAAGCTGAGAAATACTATTTAGAAGGAAACAAATTTTGAAAACGTTTTTGAAACAGGCCCAGCAGGCCATGACCATTGGAGAAATATTTCCTACGGTGAGTTCAAATGCTTAGTTCCAGGTCATTGACGAACTACAGCCTTCCCAGTGGAACCTGAGAGCCGTGCTGGTTGGGGATGATGGGAATCTTTGTACCAGGTGTTATGATGTTTCAATTTATTAACAACTGCCCACCTAACCACCAAGTTAGCCTCTCAGTGGCAAGCCAACGAGAACAGAAAATCGCATTAACGCGAAAACCCAACGGAAACGCCACTGAAAACACCAACGACTAGACCCATGAGCCCCTGCCAGAACCCCTAAAACTAGCCTGCCAACAGCAGTGGCTGATGGTCTTTGGCAGTTACCTGGAACATGTCAGTAGCTCCTCTCCTGACCCAGGAAAAGTGGGGGACACTGGATTGTACGGCCCGTCTCCCCACGTTCTATAGATATTATCAGAATTGCAGAGTTGGAAAGGACCTCAGAGGTCATCTAGTCCAACCCCCTGTTCAAGCAGGAGACCCTATGCCATTTCAGACAACTGGCTGTCCAGTCTCTTTCTTAAAAAACCCTCCAGTGATGGAGCACCTACAACTTCTGGTGGCAGGCTGTTCCACTGGTTAATTGTTATAATTGTCAGGAATTTCTCCTTAGTTTCTAGGTTGCTTTTCTCCTCGATTAGTTTCCACCCATTGCTTCTCGTCCAGCCTTCAGGGGCTTTGGGGAATAGATGGACCCCCCCTCCTCTCCTTTGAGGCAGCCATTCAGATATTGGAAGACCGCCATCTTCCTCACCGTGTGCTTTTCATGTAATCCTCCTTCGTCTCCTTCTTCCCCCTTTGCCTGGGCTTGAGATTTTGGAGGGTGAGAGAATGCGTCTGGGTGCACCACTGTGACAGCATAACCAGGAACTGTGCAAGAAAAATAAAAATAGAGAAAATAACTTGTCAGGGAATTGCACAGCCAATGTCCAAATGGAATCAGAGATACCGGCACGAGCTTGTAGTTTTTCTCTAAATCGATGTATTTTACATTTACAGGTAGTCCTCGACTTACGACCATGATTCAGCCCAAAATTTCTGTTGCTAAGCAAGACCTATACTAAGTGAGTTTTGCACCACCTTTCTTGCCACCGTCGTTAAGTGAATCACTGCAGTGTTTAAGTTAGTCACATGGTTATTAAGGGAATCTGGCTTCCTCATTGAGTTGGCTTGTCGGAAGGTCGCCAAAGCGGATCACAGTGATCCCGGGACACTGCGACCCGTCATAAATGTGAGTCAGTGGCCAAGCGTCTGAATTTTGTTCTCGGGGAAGCTGTAATGGTTGTAAAGTGTCAAAAAACTGTCACAAGTCACTTTTTTCAATTATGTGGTAACTTCGAATCATCACTAAATGGTTGTAAGTTGAGGACTATCCATATATATATGCAACAAACAAACAAGAGAGTCAGGTACATTGCTACATCATGAGGTAAATCGTGAGGTAAATCGTGAGGTAAATCATGAGGTAAACCGTGAGGTAAATCGTGAGGTAAACCATGAGGTAAATAAATCGTGAGGTAAATCATGAGGTAAATCACAGAACAGTATACAGAGCACACAGAAGGGAAAAAAGAGGGGGGAGAAAACTCCCCTTTTACACCCAACAACCAATCATAATGTAGATTGCCTCATGCAGGAGCCTGTACTCTCCAGTTAACTAACTATAATGGTCTATTCTGGCTCATTATACTGTACACTTTACAGTAATCTTTAATCTCTAATAAGATTAAATATCCTATCAGGGCTGCTATTTTGCAAAGATACTGGAGAAAAAAAGAGAGTAATGGCCTCCAGAACATGGCTCTACTTTGCAACTACAATAAACTGATATAAGTAGTCCTTGGTTTACAACACGTCGTTCAGTGACTGTTCAAAGTTACAACATCACTGGAAAAAAAAAAGTGACGCATGACTGTTTTCTCACACTGTTTTCTCAGTGCCTCCCCGGTCACGTGAACAAAATTCAGATGCTTGGCAATTGACTCAGATTTATGACTGTATCCTGGGGTCACAGGATCTCCTTTGGCGACCTTCTCCCAAGCAAAGTCAATGGGGAAGCCAGATTCCCTTTGCAACTGTGTTTACTAACTGAACGGCTGCAGGGATTCACTTTAACAACCATGGCAAGAAAGGTCGTAAAACGGGGCAGAACTAACAGAACCACTGAACCTCACAGAGATTTGGGGCTCTGTTGTGAGCTCGGGTGGAAGACTACCTCCATTTTATGGAACGGAGTAGGACCCAGAGTTAGATTAGCATCCCGGCTTGACTGCTGCAAGAAGTTCAACAAGGAGCTACCCTTGAACACTATCCACAGGCATCCGTTGGCATAAAAAAAAAGACCACTATGTTACATCCTGAGCCACTGTATTGCAATACATCACATCCATGTTGTGTACGTTGTTTGCTAGACACAATCCAAGGCCTTGGTTTTGGTCTCTAAAAGGGACCAAGGGGCCTGTTTAAGAAATAAGCTACCTTGGAACCGAGTTTGGTTTTAAGGTTGTGGGGAGCGGGCTCTGAAGGATGCAGAGAAGCCTCGTTATCGGAATTCAGAGTGTTTGAGTTCATGAATAGTTCATTTTAACTGTTTTTTTTAAAAAATGGGATGTTAAGTTTTGTTCTTTTATGGTAAGCGGCTGGCGTGAGTTCAATGAGCAGGAAGTTGGGACAGAGCGAGTAAATAAAGAAATTGGCAATTAACACGGGGTAAATATTGAATCAAGAAAAGAGAAGTATAAGCCGTGTATCAAATCCAGACCGCCACCAGGTAAAATAAATATTCCACGCAAGTCCATTCGACACAGCCAATTTTTTTCGGAATGATATGCACAATTTTTTTTTTGGCTTCGGCTTGGAAGATGGAACGAGAGCCCGGGATGAGATGAAAAAGGGAACATCAATTCACACAACATCCAGAAAACCCTCCGAGACTCCGGGAAGCTTGCGCCACGAATATCGGTACAGGTAGTCCTCGGCTTAGTTACAACCATTTGTTTAGTGACCATTCCAAGTTACAATGGCATTCAAAAATCCCAGGAAACTGGTTCACTGCCTGGTTGCTGGGTGGGCAGGGCCGACTGGAACTTCCTGTTTCCCGCTTCCCGTAGGCCTCTGGAGTCCGGGGGAGGCAGTTTTCATCTTCCCAAGGGTCCAGAGGCCTCCCCCTGGGCCTCTGGGAGGGTGAAAACAGTCTCCCCCAGACTCTGGAGGCTCTCCGAAAGCTGGAAACAGGCTCGTTTCCAGACTTTCAGAAGGCCTGTTTTTACCTCTCCCAGAGAATACCGATTCAGCGAACCAGCTGTAACTTTAACAACCGGTTCCCTCGAACCAGTCTGAACCGGTAGAATCCCACCCCTGAACGGCACTGGAAAAAAAAAGATTTACAACAATGGTTGTAGCCTCCCACAAGATGCAAATTGATATATTCGGCAACTGGCATATACGGCTAGGCCTCGAACTGAGCCCAACATTTACGTTGCTAAGTGAGGCAATTATTGAGTTTTGCCCCCCATTTACAGCCTTTCATGCCACAGTTGTTAAGCGAATCACTGCTGTGACTAAGTTGGTAACACGGTTGTTAAGCGAATCTGGCTTCCCCCTTGATTTCGCTTGTCAGACGGTGGGCAAAAGGAGGATCGTGTGACCCCCGGGGACACACTGTGACCGTCGTAAATATGAGCCAGTTTCCGAGCATCCCAATTTGGATCACCTGGCCATGAGGCCCCTGCGATGGTCGTAGACACAAAAAACAGTCATAATTGTGCTGTCGTAACTTCGGTCACTAAATAAATGGTTGTTAAGTCGAGGAGTACCTATAATAAAAGACAAGAACCTCCATTAACAGGAGTAGAAGGCTCTGCTTCACCTTTGAGGAGACTCTGGCGTTTTCCAGCAAGACCCTGGTCCAGACTGCGGGGTGCCGGGCCACAAATTTCCAGTCCTTGCAGACTTCGGCGGCCCTCAGCAGGGTCTTGGTGTCAAGGTACGTGAAGATGCAGAAGAGGGCAGCCCGCATCTTCAGGATCTCCGGGCTGATCACCTCGTTGGAACGGGAGGTGCTTCCTCTCTCCGGCCGGCCCGCTTTTCCAGCATCGGACCTGGCTGAGACGCAAAAAATGATTAATTATATTTATATGCGGCTCACTTCACTGCCAAAATCCCCTTTCCTTCCCCACCCCACTAACCTGCTTTCCAGCTCTGTTCTCCTGTGCAGGGCAACTAAAGAAGACCCAGCCAATCAGCTGGGACTCAAAGGGAGGCGGAGAAGAGAATGGGGGGGCGGGGCCAGAGGTGGGATTGGCCGGTTCTCCCAACGACTCAACATTTCCGCTATCGATTCTCCAGAACTGGTCCGAACCAGCTGAATACCACCTCTGTAGCTGGATACTCTTAGTTCGCTACGAAACTATGTGGCTGGGCTGTTTTGGGGGAGGAAGATAAGGAAGGAAAAATTCTGCCTCTGCGTACTAGCATCCATCGGTATTCATCTGGCTGGTGTCCTGTCAGTGTGTGAGAGAGTTGAGGGCTGTTTGGAAAGTGAAACAGTATTTGCTGTGTGAGCTAGAAGGAGACAGCAAGGAGCCTGGGTGTGGCTTAGCTCAACTGTTCTGTACTAAAGCTGCTTGGTGCTGCTGTGAAACTGAGACTGAAACTCCTCTGGTTGTGTTTTGCCTTTGAAAGAGATTTCTTTTCAGGTGGGGAGGCGGAGTAGAACTCCTTAGCATCAGAGCGTGTTAATAACAATAATAATATAGGAAATATTCTAAACGCTCTGATGGTCATTTGGAAAAATCCTTTCTTATTGAGCACCTAGAAGCCAAGAGGAACATACAGGCCAAATTTCGAAGCTGTAGGCTTTACGGTTCGGGAGATTTTGTGACGATGCATGAGGGGCATTTTGCTTTTATAGAGAGAGATTCTGTTATTCTGAATTATTATTAATTCGGTTATTCTGCGATTATATAATTATTATTAATTCTGTTATTTCTGTTACAACTGATGTTAGACCCCACTATCTTTGCTGGACTCCGGTCTGCTCAGGGGACAAAACCTACCTGCCATCCTGGAATTGTGTCCCGGCCTGGAGAAATTCACCTGCTGGACCTCAGTGGGCACCCTGGGCTCCAGGTCCCACATTTCCGCCTCCGACTCAGTGGTCCGGGATCCGATGTCGGAGATGTCTCCTTCCTCGCCCTCGGTGCTGTTCCGATATGGCCGGCGGTGCCAATTCTGAATAGCCTGTCTGCGCAAAGCCGAGCTGCGCACTCCGCCGGGCCGGTCAAAGCCGCTCTCTGAGCCTCGAGACTGGTAGGATGGCCCATTGCTGTTCTCGCCTCCTTGATAAGCTTCGGGACTGTCACTGTCGTAGCATCCCGAGCTCTGGGAGATCGCTTTGGCGCAGCTGGAGGCGCTGAAATTAAACAGCCAAAAGTCTGGAATCTAATAAAGGTGAATATTTGTAGCTCAGGGCTGACGTGAGGGCGCTCTCAGAGAATTCTGGAATCTCGACGGGTCAAAGGGTCAACCCAGCATCATCTAGACCAGGGTTTTCCTAACCATTTGGTGTCAGGATTCCGGCAGTTGCCCCCCATTTAAATCATGAGTCTCGAGCCAAACTTCCAAAAGATTTATTGGGACTTAACATGCCGGCACTGCCTGGGTGTAGCTGACTCTGAGGCACACCATTCATTGTCACCCTTGACCCTGTTTTTTTCCCCCCATCCCTGGGTGTATCGTAATTCATATCCTCCAATGGGACGCATCCATAGCCCAGAGTCATCAGTCATGCTCTCCGGTTAGATCTTTGCATGGCAGAAACTTCAGTCACCTAATGACCATCTTTGAAAACATTTGTGGAATGCACTTTCGGTTTTGCAAGCTGCTGCACTGCTCCCCCCACCCTTTCTGTTGGCAACTCTAAAAAGACCAGAGAAATATTTTATGAGTTGACACCTGGGCATGGACTGGCACTGCGCCGTGGCATGCCAAAAACCAGGCCACGCAAACAAGCGAAGCCCCATCCGAGGGGTGCAGTCAGAATGCAAAACCACGTCCCCTCCGGTCCACGGAAAAACCTCCTGTCCACAGTCCCGATCCCTGCCGGTGTCCCAACGGTTGGGGGCCTCTGATCTAGACCCACAGAGAGAAGGCAACATCGGGGTCTCTGAGCTGGGCAGCGGCAAAGCTAGTATTTTGGCAGTGGGGCCTAATGAGAAGAGCCTCCTCACTTGACAGTAGACGTATCAGGATACAAAGCTGGCCAAAGGTAAAACTGAATGGACAACTCGCTGCCTTACAGGACAACTCACCGCAAGAAAACTACAATGTTATTATTAATAATAATCGTTAAGCATCTCCATAATATTAAACGAGGAACAGGTCTACAGTACAGTCGTCCTGTGGCGAGTTGGATGCACAGCGAGTTTTCCTGCTTGCGTAGCAACAAGTTCGTCAAGGCAAGCTGGCCGCGGCGAGTTTTCCTAGGCCCAATTGTAAGAGGCAGCATTTTCCTTTGCCGGTTTCCAAAAACGTGCAGGTTAAGCCAAGGCAGACATGCAACCTCAACCCAAAGCTTGGCTACTACTGTCATCCCAGCAACCTGCATTTTAACTGTGTTCCTTAGAAAAATGATTTTTTTCTATCCTATTTTACAAGTTGGAACTTAGACTGGAATAAAAGGAGAGCCAACCCTGGTTTTCCGGAAGCTGTGCCTGTGCAATCACGGCATGTTTTCAGAGCGTGAATTCAGCCCGCCACATGTGCAAATGGTGCTGCGCGCGTGCAAATGGGAGTTGCGCGGAATCAACTCCTCTCCCTGCCCCCGCTAGTCCCCAAAGCCAGAAAGGTTGGGGACCAGTGGTGGGACTCAATTTTTTTTTAATACAGGTTCTGTGGGCGTGGCTTGGTGGGCGTGGCAGGGAAGGATACCGCAAAATCCCCATTCCCTCCCCACCCCACTGACCTGCTTTCCAGCTCCTTTCTCCTGTGCAGGGCAACCAAAGAAGACCCAGCCGATGGGAGGCAGAGAAGAGATGGGGTTGATGGGGCCAGTCAGGGGTGGGATTGGCTGGTTCTCCAGAACGACTCACAATTTCCACTACCGGTTCTCCGGAACTGGTCAGAACCTGCTGAATACCACCTCTGTTGGGGACCTCTGTGTCATGCCCCTGTCAGACTCTGATTTGGAGGGGGAGGCTGAGCAGCTGACAGGGAGTGGGAATGTGACTCCCTTGGCTGTGGAAGAAACTGGGGAGGGGGCAAAGTCTGGCTAGGAAGAGCAGGGGAGAGGTAGAGCAAGGGAGATTGAGTATCAGAGGAAAACCCAGGCCCACCTCCTCTTCATCCTAGGGCACACAGGGAAGAACGGAGAAGGGAACAACGTGGGTTGCATGGCTTACGGGGAAGGAAAGGGCCCTGATTCCCTTCATTAGCTGCAGCTGGGAACACAGTGCTTAAAAAGGGAAGCTGCTCACAGCAAACTGTTGGGAACAAATCGTGAATTATCTGGTATCGTGGAGGCTTATCTGGGTTCCTG
Source organism: Pseudonaja textilis (assembly GCF_900518735.1). The sequence continues at coordinate 405,822 of NW_020769511.1, forward strand.
GCATCTTCCCAACTGTGTGTGTTTTGCTGGCCTTTCAAGTCTGCAATTCCTTCTCCCGCCCTGTCAAGTTGATCACTGCAGCCTGGTTTGTGTGGATTTTTAGTTACAGTTTGTATGTACTTTGTTTTCAGACTGAACTTCCTCCATTAAAAGGTGTTCTTGGGAGAGTTTTTTTCTCTCCAGCCAGAAAGTAACCTGGACAATGGGGGCAAAGTTGGAGGTATTAAAGGGACCCTTCTTACTTATGTGACTGTGTTTTTTGTTTGTGCCACGCCCAGGGCCGTTACACTCTGTTTAATGCTTTGAATAATAAAAAAAATTGAAACAGAAAAAGAAAAAAGGGAAACAACCAGATGTGCAAAGCCCAAACTGCGAGTTGATTCCATACCCGGTGCTGGACGATGACCTCTGATTGGAAACGGCGTAAGAGCTGTGTGGGGTTGTGTCAGCCATCGAATGCTTGTTTCTCTGGAAAGGAGAGACAACAGGGAGGTCATCCCACTTCATCCCTCATCCATGAAACTGCGAGTTCCTACTCCCTTCGTGGTAGCACCCCATCACCACAGACGTATAGATGACGTGGAAAAGGATTGCAAACTTCAGGATGCTCTTTTTAAGACAGCTGTGTCTTTTTTTTGTTTTCAACTAACCAATCAGAATAGAGCTGGAAAGTACCTTGGAAAATCTTCTACTGCAACCTCCCCGCTCAAGCACAATTCCAGACCAACGGTGGCCCGGTGTCTCTTATTAAAAACCACCAGTGACGAAGCACCCGCAGTGCCTGGTGGAAAGTTGTTCTACCGGTTCACTGTTCTATCTGTTAGTAAATTTCTCCTTCGTTCTAGGTTTGCTTCTCTCTTTGTTCAGTTTTCAAAACAGTTTCCAGTTTTAGAACAATTAACCCATGGAACAAGCTGCCTCCAGAGGTTGTGGAGTGCTTCAACACTGGAGGTTTTTAAGAAGAGGCTGGACAGCCACTTGTCTGAAAGGGTATAGCTTCTCCTGCTCGGGCAGGGGGTTGGACAAGGGTCAGCAACCTTTTGGACCTCTGGGACCACCAAACTCATCATTTTAAATCCCACGGACCAGAGACCCTGGGAAAATCCCCCCCAAAAAAGTCTGCAGGAAAATCCCGTACCCCGTTTTCCTACCGATTGATCATTCTTTTATTTGGGATCGGAGGATCCCGTCTCTAGCTCCGTTCTCAGGGGGAGAGAGAGAGAGAGAGAGAGAGACACTTTTGGCTTCATGCAAGGAAAGCAGCAGAAGCAGCAGAAGTCTTTCTTTCTCTCCCGCAAACTCTGCCAGAAATGAGACTTTGCCTCTTGGAGCAGGAGGCCTTGAAGGGTCCCAAAGACTCATTTTTGGTGGAGTTTGGGGGAGAGAAAGAGAGACTTTGGCTGCTTTCCTTGCGTGCAGCCAAAAGCAGAAGAAGAAAGAAGTGGAAAGAAGCAGCCCGGTGGCCAGGCCAGGCACGTGGGGTGAGTGGGGCAAGTTCCCCCTCTCTGCCCTTTCCCCTGTCCCCTCACTACCCCGTGTTGTTCGTGATGCAAGCCTTGTGTTCCCGTGGGCCATGTGGGCGGTGCAGCCTTGTGTTCCCCCGCAGCCTGGATTAATTGCTTCGGGTTGACATTTCTCTGAGGACCACCCACATTTTCTCATAGACCACCAGTGGTCCCCGGCCCACCGGTTGGCAACCACTGGACTAGATGACCTCCAAGGTGCCCATTCAGCTCTGTTCCTGAATTGGAACTTTTGAGTTCCTAAGAAAACTGGAGAAGATCCTTCTAATTTGTTCTCTTGCTCTACGGAGAACCCAGCCTGGTGATCATCTACTTTTAACTTGTGTGAGATCTGAGCACGGCGGAGGACTTAACCAAAGGTCCAACCTCCCAGATGCGCGAGGGGCTGTATTTCAGTAGGAACCATTTTGTTCTGAAAAGCCATCTCCTTCCAACATGGATGCTGAATTACACTCTAGGCGGTGCGGCACATAACTCAGTAACTATGTGTAACTATGCAACTTGTTGTATAACTCAACAGTCTCCAAGGATACAGGTTAAAGCCTGCCAATCTACCTTATCAGAGCCGAGGCGGAGAAGAACAAACGGTCAGTTTAGTCTCGCCTGATTGCTTAAGAAGAGAAAAGAAATCTTAGGGTGTTTTCAAAGATCAAAAACGTAGATTTGAAGGAGCTTTACAGCAAAAACAGACGCTCACCACGCGATATAAGCCGAATATTCCCCTTGGTGCATCCTCCCAGGAATACCTTGACATCTATCAATAAGGTGAATGAGCTTCATTCATCCTGTTGTCCTCTAGTTTCCTTTTAGAAGAAAACAGGGCCGGATCATTGTTTTTCTCACTCCATGGGCTTCTCACACTTTTCACACACTGTTTCTAGTGGGGAGGACTCCTCTCTGCAGGCATTGTAGCTACTGCAGAGGACCCGCATCCCTGCATTAACTTAGACCAGGGCTTTTCAGGTTTCCGACGTGTGGATTTTAACCAGTTCAGGAGAGCCCCCAGCTAAGATTCTGTGCAGTTCAGAAAACCCCCCAAATCCCACTCGAGGCTGGCCGGGGTGGGATTCAAAATTTTTAACAACCAATTCTGTGGGTGTGGCTTAGGGGGTGGGCGCGGCTTGGTGGTCATGTGACTGGGTGAACATGGCTAGGGGGTCATGTTAATGGCTGGGTGTGGCCAACTCAATATCACTCACATCGAGGCACGCATCTCCTTGCCTGTCCTCTCATGACCGCCGGGATGCTGCAACAGTCGTAAGGGTGAAAAATGGTCATAAGTCACTTTTTTCAGTGACGTTGCAACTTCGAATGGTCCCTCCACACAAGCAAAGTACCAGCAAAGGAGGGGGAAAAAACTCCGAAGAAGTTCCTGAGACAGGAAGTCTAGTCCTGCCAAGAATGTAATAAGGGTTAACAGAGAGGAAGTTTCTGTAAGCAACACCAGAATGTTTCCTTCCTGCCTTCCTTACAGGATTAGGCCAGTCATTTCTTCTAACAACCGGTTCTCCGAACTGTTTAGTTAACAACCGGTTCTAGTGAATAGGTGCGAACCGGTAGAATCCCACCCCTGAGGCTGGCCCTGCCTACCCCTCCCCTCCCCTCCCCTGAGTCCCCATGTGGCCTGCTTTGGATGCAGAGAAGTGCAGGATGCGCATGGAGACTCGGGGAGAGTGAAAAACGGGCCTCCTAGAAGTTCAGGAAGGCCGGAAACGGGCCTGTTTCCAGCTTCCAGAGAGCCTCCTGAGCCTGGGGAGGGTGAAAAACGCCCCCCCCCACCTCCTCCTGCTCTGGTGCAGGAGGCTGGCTAAGCCACGCCCACCATGGCCACGCCCACCCAGCAACCGGGCGGAGAACCCGTTGCTGACATTTTTGAAGCCCACCCCTGGTTTTCACCCCCAGAATTGCCCAGCCGGTACGAGGGAATCGAAACAGAATAAAATAAAATCCTAAATAATAATAATAATAATAAAAAAAACCAAACAGCTCCACTATGGGTCTCATCCACGCAAGTCAGGGGTTCTTGTCTGGAATGTTGCTTCTGGTCCTCAAAACAAGACAGGACAAGAAGCCACGGATGGAAACTCATCAAGCACCGAAGCAACCGAGAACTAAGGAGAAATTTCCTGACAGTGAGGACAATTCACCAGGGGAACGGCTTGCCACCAGAAGCTGTGGGTGCTCCGACACTGGAGGTTTTCAAGAAGAGCTCGGACAACCATTGGTCTGAAATGGTACATCAGGTTTTCTGCCTGAGCTGGTGGGTTGGGCTGGAAGATCTCTGAGGTCCCTTCCAACTCTGCTATTGACCAGCGTCATGCTCTTGAAGAGGGGAGTTTCTATTTACCCCCATCGATGCACTCCGCGTAAACCTTGCGGACGGACTTTTATGCTTTTAACACCGGAGGGTGCCCTGAATAAACAGAGAGTTTCGCTGAATGGAAGAAGGAACCCAGAGGAGCTGAGAATAGGAGTAGAGTACAGTAGAGAATAGTAGAGTAGAATAGAGAATAGAGCAGAATATAGAATAAAGTAAAGTCGAGTAGAATAGAATATAGAACAGAGTATAGAATAGAGTAGAATATAGAGTAGAATACAATAGAATATAGAATAGAATATAGAATAGAGTAGAGTAGAATAGAATAGAATAGAATAGAATAGAATAGAATAGAATAGAATATACAGTAGAACAGAGTAGTGTAGAATACAGAGTAGAGTAAATAGAATATAGAATAGAATATAGAATATAGAGTAGAGTAGAATATAGAGTAGAATAGAGTAGAATAGAATATAGAGTAGAGTAGAATAGAGTAGAATAGAATAGAATATACAGTAGAACAGAGTAGAGTAGAATATAGAGTAAATAGAATAGAATATAGAATATAGAGTAGAGTAGAATATAGAGTAAATAGAATATAGAATAGAATATAGAATATAGAGTAGAGTAGAATATAGAGTAGAATAGAGTAGAATAGAATAGAATATAAAGTAGAATAGAGTAGAATAGAATATAGAGGAGTAGAATAGAATAGAATATACAGTAGAACAGAGTAGAGTAGAATACAGAGTAAATAGAATATAGAATAGAATATAGAATAGAATATAGAATATAGAGTAAATATAGAGTAGAATAGAATAGAATATAGAGTAGAATAGAATAGAATATAAAGTAGAATAAGAGTAGAATAGAATATAGAGTAGAGTAGAGTAGAATGGAATGGAATGGAATGGAATGGAATGGAATAGAATAGAATAGAATAGAATAGAATAGAATAGAATAGAATAGAATAGAATAGAATAGAATAGAATAGGAGTTGGAAGGGACCTTGGAGATCTTCTAGTCCAGCCCCCTGCTCAATCAGGAAAACCTTATACTATTTCCGATAAGTGGCTGTCTAGTCTCTTCTTAAAAACCTCCAGGGATGAAGCACCCTCCATTTCTGGTAACAAGCTGTTCCACTGGTTGATCTGTCCTCGCTGTTAGAAAGCTGAGGTCCTGCCTTGACCACGCTCTCCGTCTCTTCAGGAAGACCCACCTCACCCTTGGCTTCATTCGCTACGCCTCGGCTGGTGTTTTTGGATCCCGGCATGCTACATCTTCCCAAACTACAATTGGGGGTGGTTCCACAACTGCTGCTGATGATCTGAAGCTGCTTCTCGGCTCGGTCGGCTCGGTCCAGGAGCTCCTCAATGAACTGCTGGAGGCGCACTTTGGCGTTGGCTTCGCGGACGGCCGTCTCCTTCAAGAACTGGTCGATCTGGATGACCTCCCTGCGGGCAAGAAGTGGACGTCAATTCCTAAAACATTCCTAGGCCTCTTTTATTAGTAGTTGCCATAAAAAAAAAGAGGGGGGAGGAAGGAAGGAAATCTGGAAAATCCATGCAGCAGGATGGAAACTACATTCCAACTCTTTATCTTTAAAAGATTGTAACTAAAGTACCAGAGCTTTTGCCCGGGAATATATTTAATTGGAGAATGTGATTGATGACACCCAACCCGTAATTGGAAAACGTGATTGATGACACCCTGCCTGTGAACGTGCTCAATTGGAGAATCTGATTTATGACACACCCAGGGGGGGAGGGAGGGAGGGGGGGAAACAGGGTCACAGGGGACTGTAAATTACGTGTGCCAGAGTTGGCTTCACACAGGGTAGTGCCAGTATGTCGCCTCTAATAAATCCTTTGAGGTTTTTTGAAGTTTGGCTCCAGAATCATGATTTAATTAGGGCGATTGTTGGAATCCTGACAGCGGAGAGTTAAGAGGCCTGTTTGCACATCTGGATTAGAAAGGTACACGCGGGCAGAAATAGTCCTCGTTTTGCGACTACAATCGAGCCCAATCTTTCTGTGGCTTAATGAGACCGTTGGCCCAGTGAGTTTTGCCCATTTTACGATCTGCCTCACCACTGTTTTATCATGTAAAAATGTCTCCGCAGAGCTTCTCCGTCCGAGCTTGGAAACCCGCGAAGTGAAAAACCAACCACAGCAGAGGGATATATTCCATGGAAAGAAAGAAAGAACGCCGCAACGTTACACAACCCAGAGGGAAGGCAAGGGAGAAGCATTAAAACCGCTAGCAAGCAGCAGGGTAATGCTGTGGATGTTAATTAAAAGCTTAGGTGAATAAACGGGTGGCAGCGCCAGGTCTAATTGGCGACAATAAACACAGGCGAAGTTGCAACCCAGGGAGACGGTGGATGGCTAGGAAACAGCTCAGGGGGCTTCACCAGAGGAGGGGAGGCAAATGGCCTTGGATGGCTGGCTTCAGGGAAGGGGGGGGGCTGGAGGGGGCCCCCTTGAAGGAAAGGAGGGAGGGAGGGAGGAAAGAAGGGAAGGAAGAAAGGAAGGAAGGAAAATTACAGAAGAGGGAGGGAGGGAGGGTGAGAGAAAGGAAGGAAGGAAGGAAGGAAGGAAGGAAGGAAGGAAGGAAGGGAAGGAAGGAAGGAAGGAAGGAAGGAAGGGAAGGAAGGGAAGGAAGGAAGGAAGGAGGAGAAAGGGAGGGAGGGAGGAAAAGAAAGGAAGGAAGGATGAGAGGGAGGGAGGGAAGGAGTGCAGTGTCCGGGTGTGTGTGTGTCATGTGCTCCCCTTTTGAGACCTTCTGACAAGCCAAGTCAACGGGAAAGCCAGATTCACTTAACAACTGAGTTACTCACTTAACAACTGCAGTTGTTCACTCACAACCGTTACGAGAAATGTCGTAAAAAACGGGGCAAAACTCAACTTCGACAAGCTTCTTACTTCGCAACATACATTTTAGGCTTGGCTGTGGCCGTAACTTGAAGACTACCGGTCACTAGAATCCTGCCCCACGCAACCCCCCCCAAACCCCCCTCCAAACCAGGCCCCCCATGATGTACGTACGATGTGCCATTCATAAAAACACCCCAGTTTTGCAGACAGGAAAGGAAATGCATTTTATACCGCGTGGTCTTCCTGTGAGCCGCGAAGGTTATTCCTTGTTAAAATCCAATTCCATTTAAAATGCGGTGGGTTCTCACCCATCAACTGTTTATTCCTTTTCTTGTCTGCATGTTCTAAACTGAGGTTGACAGTTCGTCAGGGAGATGAAGCTTCCGTTGGTTAAAAAAAACAAAAAACAAAAAATTGAATTCTTTGCTGTCCTTCCAGATATGCCTCTGTTTAATTGGCACCAGAAGACAAGGAAATAATGAAGCGGATGATGAAATTCCAGCCAACAGAATATTTAATGTGGCTGGAATTTATATATCACAAGGACGGATCTTCTCAAAAGAGCTGAGGGTGTTCCTGAGATGTTTAAACCCTGGGGTAACCAACCCTCCTACTTCACTTATTTATTTAGGGGACAGGGAAGAAGATACCATATCCAGAAGCAGAATGCCAGAGTCGGAAGGGATTTTGGAGGTCATCTAGTCCAGGGGTCGCCAACCTTTTGGACCTCAGGGACCACCAAACTCATCGTTTTAAATCCCGTGGACTAGAGACTCTGGGAAAATCCCCCCAAAAAAGTCTGCAGGGAAATCCCCCACCCCGTTTTCCTACCGATCCATCATTCTTTATTTGGGATCGCAGGATACTGTCTCCAGCTCTGTTCTCAGGAAGAGAGAGAGAGAGAAAGAGACTTTTGGCTTCATGCAAGGAAAGCAGCAGAAGCCGCAGAAGTCTTTCTTTCTCTCTCCCAAACTCCGCCAAAAATGAGCCTTTGCCAGCGCAGCCTCTTGGAGCAGGAGGCCTTGCAGGGTCTCATTTCTGGCGGAGTTTGGGGGAGAGAAAGAAAGACTTTGGGTGCTTTCCTTGCATGCAGCCGAAAGCAGAAGAAGAAAGAAGGGGAAGTGGCCAGGCCAGGCGAGGCATGTGGGGTGAGTGGGGCAAGTTCCCCCCTCCGCCCTTTTCCCCCCTCCCCTCACTACCTCGTGTTGTTCGCAATGCAAGCAACTCAAGCCTTGTGTCCCCGCGGGCCATGTGGGCGGCGTAGCTTTGTGTTCCTGCACAGCCTGGATTAATTGCTTTGGGGGGGATATTTCTGTGAGGACCACCATTTTCTCGCAGACCACCAGTGGTTCCTGGCCCACCGGTTGGCGACCACTGTTCTAGTCCAACCCCAGTGCTCAAGCAGGAAATCCTCTACCATTTCAGACAAATAGCTGTCCAATCTCTTCTTGGAGACTTCCAGGGTTGGAACACCCACAATTTCTGGTGGCAAGTTGTTCCAAAAGTTAACTGTTACTTTGATACTGCTAATACTGACTGGAAGTTGCTATGTGAACAGCTTGCCTTCCAGAGTTGTGAGTGCTCTGTCGCTGGAGGTTGTCAAGAAAAGATTGCACCACCCTTTGTCCCGGATGGTATAAGGTCTCTCCTGCATCGGGCGGGGGGGGTGTTAGGCTAGAGGATCTCCAAGGTCCCTTCCAGCCCTAGAATTCTACGATTTTCAAAGATGGACATGGCGCAACCTCACCGGCGTGTTCTCCTGCACTTAAAAATAAAGCTGGCGGATCTGCTGCAGGGACTTAATTGGAAACGAAGCGAAGATTCTCATCTCTATGCAAATGCCGGTGTTAAATAAAGATCAGGGAAAGGAGAGTTACTACAGGGAGCAGCTTCTGCTCTCAAGGATAGCTTTTCCTCCTGAAGGCTTACTCTGACCGCTGAGCCGCCGAGCCAGCCAAGAGGAAAAGGAGAAAAAAAAAATATAGCCTTTGCAAGCAAGCAGAAATTTCAACAATTTCTCTCTCAAAACACTTTAGGTCAGTCCTAAATCTAGGGCATTTCTGATTTTCTTTGGATCCTCTGGAAAGGGGCTCCAAACCCCCTTGAAGCTATTCCCCTTGGCAGCTTTCCCGTTGGAAACCCAACCCAACCTATTTAGTGACCGCTGGAAATTATAAAGGCCAACTGAAAAAAAGTGACTTTGCGACCGTTTTCCCGCTTGCAGCATATCACAGAATCAAAATTTCTAGCTTTGAGTCGGTCAGGATCGAACTACTGCTGGTCGTGGCACGCAGAGTCAGCCTGCAGTACTGGGCTCTAATCACTGAACCACCAGGGCGCTCTAGAGCAGAACTGCCACCTTCGAAGGACCCTTCGGTTGTCCCGACTAACGCTGAGCTCGTCCTATGGAGAGGCTCTTGGGCATTGTCACTTAAATACAATAGAATTTTTTTCCCCAACTTTTTTATTTGTTTTATTTATGTCAGCTGCAAAAATTCCATTTCGATCGAACAGTGTGTCGTCAGGGTTCAATTATTTTTAGGAAATCATAAAACGTTTACAATAAGAGTTATGAATCTGGTGGTCTTAACATATATATATATCCTGGTTGTACAGTTTTAAATTGTTATTTGTTTTAATTTGTTTTACATTGTTATTTGTATATGTCTTTTGGTGTTGTTCAGTTGTATGTTATGAAAGAGCACCTTATTTCGTTGTTCTCATGGTTCTGAGTACAATGACAATAAGTTTATCTTATCTTATCTTATCTTAATAATATTCATCTCAATAATATTAATTCTACAATAATGGTATTTTACTTGTCTACTTTAACAAAGCTCCATGTCATGCTCCTGGTGGAGACTGACTCTGAGTCTGAGGAGGAACAGCCGACGGGGAGTGGGAGTGGGGCTCCGGAGGTTGTGGAGGAGGCTGGGGAAGGGCAGAGGCCGGCTGGGCAGTCAGAGGAGGACCAAGGCCCATCCCCTCTCCATCCTAGGGCATGCAGGCAAGAGAGGATCAGAGAGAGAAGTAAATG
>NW_020769511.1:444997-456190 GCF_900518735.1 Pseudonaja textilis
AGTCTCCTGGTGATTGGCCCAAGGTCACTATGCTGGCTTTCATGCCTGAGGCAGGACTAGAACTCATTGTCTCCTAGTGATTGGCTTATGCCCGTTCTCACACTTACGACTAACGCAGATTCTCCCACAGTCACGAGATTAAAACCCGGACGTTGGACAACTGCTTCATATTTATGACAGTTGCAGTGTTCCAGGGTCACATGATCCCCTTTTGCAGCCTTCTGACAAGTCAATGGGGAAGCCGGATTCACTTAATGACCATGTTTCTAACTTAACGGCTTCAGTCCCGCTCTGACTTGAGGCTAGCGTTATTTTGTTGTCTCTGCCCAGCCTACCTCACAGGGTTGTTGGGGTGGGTGGGTAGGAGAAGAGAATGCTCTGGAATGACTCCAATTTGTGACTGTGTGTCATGCCCCTGTCGGACTCTGATTCGGAGGGGAAGGCCGAGCAGCCGACAGGGAGGGGGAGTGTGGCTCCGTTGGCTGTGGAGGAAACTGGGGAAGGGCAAAGTTCAGCTGGGCAGAGCAGGGAAGAGGGAGAACAAGGGAGAGGGAATTCGGAGAAAGACCCAGGCCCACCCCCTCTTCATCCTAGGGCACGCAGGAAGGAATGGAGAAGGGAGCAACGTGGGTTGTGTGGCTTACCAGGGAGGAAAGGGCCCTGATCCCCTTCATTAGCTGCAGCGGGGAACACAGGGTTTAAAATGGGAAGCTGCGCACAGCAAATTGTTGGGAGCAAATTGTGAATGATCTGGTATCGTTGAGGCTTATCTGGGTTCCTGGCGTCTTCCCAACTGTGTGTGTTTTGCTGGCCTTTCAAGTCTGCAATTCCTTCTCCTGCCCTGTCAAGTTAATTACTGCAGCGGGGTTTGTGTGCATGTTTACTCACAGTTTGTATGTACTTTGTTTTCGAACTGAATTTCCTCCACCTGGGAGAGTTTTTTCTCCAGCTGAAGGTAACCTGGACATTGGGGGCAAAGTTGGGAGATAATAAAGGGGACTTTTCTTGCTCATTTGACTGTGTTTTTCTTTGTGCCACGCCCCTTTGGGTCATCACACTGTACTATTGCTTTTTATATTCTTTATCATTTCAGCTGATTGTTTTTAATAAGCATTGATGTTTAATTCATAAATAAATACATTTCAAAATAAAAATCTTACTTATTTTGCTTTCCATGGGCTGTCCATTTCGTCTAGAAGTGAACACAAAGCAAAAATAAATACGGGTAACCCTCAACCACATCGGAGCCCCAAATTTCTGTTGCTAAACGAGACATCCATTAAGGAAGGGGTTTTTTTGGCCCTGTTTTGTGACCTTTCTTCCCACAGTTGTTAAGTGAATCACTGCAGCAACACCGTTGTTAAGCGAATCTGGCTTCCAACACTGAAACTTTCTAAGAAGAGATTGGACAAATATTTGTCTGAAATGGTAGATACCTAAGCAGGAGGTTGGACTAGAAGACCTCCAAGGTCCCTTCCAACTCTCCTCCTCCTCCTCCTCCTCCTCCTCCTCCTCCTCCTTGTTTCTTCTTGTTGTTTCTTCACATTGTTTCTTCTTGTTGTATCTTGTTGTTATTTGTCCTCCTCCTCTTTCTCCTCCTCCTCTTCCTCCTCCTCCTCTTTGTCCTCCTCCTCCTCTTCTTCCTTCTTGTTTCTTCTTTTTCTTGTTTCTTCTTCCTTCTTCTTCCTCCTCCTCCTCCTCCTCCTCCTCCTCCTCTTCTTCTTCTTCTTCTTCTTCTTCTTCTTCTTCTTCTTCTTCTTCTTCTTCCTCCTCCTCCTCCTCTTCCTCTTCTTGTTTCTTCTTCTTCTTCTTCCTCCTCCCCCTCCTCCTCCTCTTCTTCTCCTCCTCCTCCTCCTCCTCCTCCTCCTCCTCCTCCTCCTCCTCCTCCTTCTTCTTCCTCTTCCTCTTCTTGTTTCTTCTTCTTCTTCTTCTTCTTCTTCTTCTTCTTCTTCTTCTTCTTCTTCTTCTTCTTCTTCTTCTTCTTCTTCTTCTTCTTCTTCTTCTTCTTCTGTCGTCTCAACCTGTTGAAGATTTCTCTCCCATCGCCTGGTGATCAGGAGCAAGCCTTCCCAGAAAAGATCTGGGGAGGGTCTCTGGAGCTAAACCATGGTTAAGGAGACAGCTTTGGGAGGACACCTTCCCAAATCCTGGGCTGGTTTGGTACGTGAACTCCAGAAAGCCACATGGCATTGGAGACGGCATTCATCATTCACTGTTTGGTTGTTATGGCAACAACTGCTCTAAATTCCTCATGGGTAAACAAGTCATCTCTGCAGAATAGGGAAGAGAACAGGGACTCTTGCATTGCAAATCCAGGTTTACTCATTGGATACCATAGGCCGGATATTCCTGGGAGCAGGGCTCTCCAACCTTGGCCACTTTAAGACGTGCGGACTTCAACTCCCAGACTTCCTCACTCTGGGAGTTGAACTCTGGGAGTTGAAGTCCACAAGTCTGAAAGGAGCCAAGGTTGGAGACCCCTACCTGGGAGGGCTCAGCGTGGGTGAGCTTCAGATCTCGCTCCACACCTAAAGCCCCCAGATCACTACTACTTATAACTTTATTTGCTTCCAGTTGTCTGCAGATCTTCTTTTTAAAAAAATTAGTATCTTTTCCAGGATCTTCCCAGGTATAGATGATAGAGTGAACCAATCAGTCTAACATCCATACCTGGGAAATTCCTGGAAAAGGTAATTTAAAAAAAAAACAGTCTGCGAACAACTGGAAGCAAATAAAGTTACAACTGGTCGTAGCCAGCATGGGTTTGTTAAAAACAGATCGTGCCAAACCAATCTTATCTCATTCTTTGATAGTGACTAAATTAATAGACCAGTGAAATGCTGTGGACATAATATATTTAGATTTCAATAAGGCATTTGACAAAGTAGACCACAACCTACTTCTTGGTAAGCTAGAAAAAGCTAGAATAGGCCAGTGGTCACCAACCAGTGGGCTGAGGACCACTAATGGTCCGAGAGAAAATTTTGGTGGTCTGCAGAGAGATGTCACCCCCAAAGCAATCAATCCAGGCTGCATGGGAACACAAGGCTGTGTCACCAACATGGTTCGCGGGAACACAAGGTTTACGTCACTTGCATTGCACACAACACGAGGTAGTGAGGGGAGAGGGGGAAGGGCAGAGGGGGGAACTTGCCCCATTCACCCCATGTGCCTCGCCTGGCCACCGGGCTGTTTCTTTCCGCTTCTTTCTTCTTCTGCTTTTGGCTGCACGCAAGGAAAGCAGCCAAAGTCTTTCTCTCCCCCAAACTCTGCCAGAAATGAGTCTTTGGGACCCCGAAAGGCCTCCTGCTCCAAGAGGCTGCGCCGGCAAAGACTCCTTTCTGGCGGAGTTTGGGGCAGATTTAGAAAGACTTCTGCGGCTTCTGCTGCTTTCCTTGCATGAAGCCAAAAGTCTCTCTATCTCTCTCTCCCTCCACCCCCACCCGAGAACAGAGCTGGAGATGATATCCTGCGATCCCCAATAAAGAACGATTGATAGGAAAACGGGGTGGGGAATTTTCCTGCAGACTTTTTTTGGGGGGGGATTTTCCCAGAGTCTCTGGTCCGCAAGATGTAAAATGATGAGTTTGGTGGTCCCTGAGGTCCACAAGATGGTGACCCCTGGAATAGACAACCTCACCCCCAGATGGACTTGCAACTGGCTGACAAACCGTACTCAATGAGTAGTCCTTAATGGGTCTAAGTCTACATGGAGGGAAGTTAGCAGTGGGCAGGGGTAGGGTTCAAAGTATTTAACAACCAGTTTTCTGTCTGATTGCTGAGTGGGTGTGGCCATGGTGGATGTGGCCTCGTGGCCTCCTGCACCACGGTGGGGGCCGTTTTTGCCCTCCCTGAGCCTCCTCACTTACCTGGGATCCAAAACGGGTCACGTGGAGACTCCTCGGAGTGGCAGGGCGGGGCGAAGAGGGCCAGACAGTCATGGCAACTACCAGTTTGATGAACCAGATGTAAAATTAACTTCCAGTTCTCCCGAACCGGTGTGAACCAGTAAAAGCCCATCTCCGGTAGCGGGGCATACTACAATGTTCTGTCTTAGGCCCAGGATTCTTCAATATCTTCATAAATGACTTACACGAGGGAATAGAAAGGGAACTCACCAGGTTGGCAGATCGTACTAAACGGGCAGGAATAGCCAAACGTGGATAAAAGCAAAGCTTTACATTTAGGCAGGGAAAAAAAAAAACCCAAAGGGCACAAGGATGGATTAGGCGACACCTGGCTCAAAAACGGTCCCTGCGAGAGAGACCTTGGAGTTCTACTTAAACTTGAGGCAGCCGTGTGAGGCAGCCGCCAAAACGATGAGTGCGATCCTTGGTGGTCTAAACAAGAGGCATCGAATCCAGACCGCGTGAAGTAATCGTCCGTAAAGCCTTAGTAAGGCCATATCTGGAACACTGCATCCACTTTTGGTCACCAATACTACCAAAAAGACGTTGAGACGAGAGAAGAGCAAGTTAAGACGATTGAAGCAGAGGTGGCATTCAGCCGTCCAGATCAGTTCTGGAGAACCGGTAGCGGAAATGTTGAGTAGTTTGGAGAACCGGCCAATCCCGCCTCCGACTGGCCTTGCCAACCCCCATCTCTTCTCTGCCTCCCTTCGAGTCCCAGCTGATCGGTTGGGTCTCCTTTGGTTGCCCTGCACAGGAGAAGGGAGCTGGAAAGCAGGTTAGTGGGGTGGGGAGGGAAGGGGGATTTTGCAGTCTCCTTCCCTGCCACGCCCACCAAGCCACACCCCCACAGAGCCGGTAGTAAAAAGTTTTTGAATCCCACCACCGGCTTAAAAGCCTGGAGACTAAAACATGTGAAGAATGGCTGCGGGATTTGGGTCTGGCTAGTCTAGACAAAAGAAGGACTTTTAAGGGGGTCCTGATAATGCTGCAGCGGTCGTAAGTGGGACAAATGGCCGTCTCTCCCTCCGTTCATTGCCGTGGCAACTTTAAACGGTCACTAAGCAAACAGCTGTAAGTCGAGGACCGCCTGAAGTTTGCGACGGTGACTGTTTGTCACCCTCGAAAGGAGGAAAAAGAGATTGCGGAGGAACAGCCCAGATAATTGAAGTCAGAACGATTGGGGAAAGCGCTTGTCTCAGTCCTCCCCGCTGGCTTCGAAGGGAGGGGAAGCAACAGCCCGTTTTACTCACAGGAAACTGTCTCGTAAACTGAAAACGGTTTTGAACGCCGGGGAAGATGAGACACAGGTAAACATCCCCTCGGGGTGATCTCACTGCTATTATGCTGGGTGCGTGGCCCTGACATTTCTGACAAGGAAGCTCTTGGTTAATCAGAAGAGAGCTGGATGGGACCCTGGAGGTCATCTAGCCCAGTGGTCGCCAACCAGTGGGCTGGGGACCACTGGTGGTCCATGAGAAAATTTGGGTGGTCCGCAGAGAAATGTCCCCCCACCCCGCAAAGCAATTAATCCAGGCTGCACAAGAACCGAAGGCTGCGCCACCCACATGGCCCGTGGGAACACAAGGCTTGCGTCACTTGGATTGCAAACAACACGTGGTAGGGAGGGAGGGGGGGAAGGGCAGAAGGGGGGGGACTTGCTCCACTCGCCCCACGTGCCTGGCCTGGCCACCGGGCTGCTTCTTTCCGCTTCTTTCTTCTTCTGTTTTTGGCTGCACACAAGGAAACCAGCCAAAGTGTTTCTTTCTCTGCCCCAAACTCCGCCAGAAATGAGTCTTTGGGCCCCTGCAAGGCCTCCTGCTCCAAGAAGCTGCGCCGGCAAAGACTCATTTCTGGCGGAGTTTGGGGGAGAGAAAGAAAGACTTCCGCGGCTTCTGCTGTTTTCCTTGCAGGAAGCCAAAAGTCTCTCTCTCTCCCCCTGAGAACGGAGCTGGAGCTGGTATCCTGCGATCCCAAATAAAGAACGATCGATTGGTAGGAAAACGGGGTGGGGAATTTTTCCTGCAGACTTTTTTGGGGGGATTTTCCCAGGGTCTCTGGTCCGCGGGATTTAAAAGGACGAGTTTGGGGATCCCTGAGGTCCAAAAGGTTGGCGACCCCCGATCTAGCCCAACCCACTGCCCAAGCAGGAGACCAGCACCGTTTCAAGCCCCTTCAATTCTTCAAGCTCCACGGACGTTACGGGCTTCATGGACACTCGACCGTGGCAACTTGAAGACGTGTGGCCTTCAACTCCCAGAGTGCCCCTGTCAGCCCTTTCAATCACTATGTGCCCGCTGAGGAATTCTGGGAGTTGAAGTCCACAAGTCTTAAAGTTGCGAAGGGGTGTCCAATCTTGGCAGTTGCAGCCCCCAAAGGCCTTGACCCAGAGCCCCATACATCCACGTCCTGGGAGTATCCCACGCGGCTAATTGTTCCCCGTGGCATATCAGCTGGGGCAATTCCCATTTCAAATTCAGAACAGAGCTATAGGTACTTTAGAGGTCTTCTAATCCAACCCCTGCACAGGCAGGAAACCCTATTCCATTCCAGACAGCTGGCTGTCCAGTCTCTTTTTTAAAAACCTCCGATGTTGGAGCACCCACAATTTCTAGTGGCAAGCGGTTCCACTGGCCAATTTTTTTTATTGTTAAGGAAATTCCTCCTTAGTCCCAGGTTGCTTCTCTCCTTGGTTAGTTTCCATCCATTACATCTTATCCTGCCTTCAGATGCTTTGGATAATAATTGACACACACACCCCTCCTCTTTGTGGCAGCTCCTCAAATACTGGAATTCCGCTATCATGATTAGAAGGATGACATTGGGTTTACAATATGGATTAGCAGAGTTGGAAGGGACCTTGTAAGTCATCTAGTCCAACCCCCCGCCCAAGCGGGAGACCCTACACCATTTCTGACAAATGGCAGTCCAGTCTCTTCTTGAAAGCCTCCAGGGATGAAGCTCCCACAACTTCCGAAGGCAACTTCTGTTCCATGGGTTGATTGTTAGCGAGAAAGTTTCTCCTTATTTCCAGGTTGAAATCTTTTCTTGTTCAGTTTCCATCCATTCTTCCTTGTCTGGCCTTCGGGGGCTTTGGGAAATAGTTTGGCCCCCTTCCTCCTCTCTGTGGCAGCCCCTCAAATATTGGAAGATGCTATCCTGTCTCTTCTGGTCCTTCTCTTCACTAGAGTAGCCAGGCCCAGTTCCTGCAACCATTCTTCATAATGCTTTAGCCTCCAGTCCCCTAATCATCCTGGTTGCTCTTCTCTGCACTTTTTCTAGAGTCTCCACATCTTTTTTTCATCTCTTCTTTCTGGCAAGCCCTGAGATATTGAAAAACTGCTATCATGTCACTCCATCCTTCTTTTCCTTAAACTAGACATGTCTTCTGTCCATCCATGGCTTGCTCAGATGTCTCTTTCTTTCTTTCTTTCTTTCTTTCTTTCTTTCTTTTTCCTTCCTTCCTTCCTTCCTTCCTTCCTTCCTTCCTTCCTTCCTTCCTTCCTTCCTTCCTTCCTCCCTCCCTCCCTCCCTCCCTCCTCCCTCTCTCTCTCTCTCTCTCTCTCTCTCTCTCTCCTTCATTTCTTTTGGTTTGGAGAATAGCTTGACCCCTTCCTCCTCTCAGCCCCTCAAATATTGGAAGATGCTCTCCTGTCTCCCCTGGTCCTTCTCTTCCCTAGACTAGCCAGGCCCAGTTCCTGTTGCAACCATTTATCATATGGTTTAGCTTCCAATCATCCCCTCATCATCCTGGTTTGGTCTTCTCTGCAATCTTTCCAGAGTCTCAACATCTTTTTTTTACATCGTGGCGACCAAAACTGGACGCAGTACTCTAGGTGTTTACCAACACCCAAGCATCTGAGAAGACAAAACCGTGTCGGGCATGGTGGGGAATTCTAGGAGTTGAAGTCCACAAGTCTTCAAATTGCCAAGGTTGGACATCCTGGTCCTCCACCGTGCTTTTCAAACTTCTCAACTTTCAGATGTGTCGACCTTAACTCCCCAAATTCTCTAGCTCGTGTGTAAGGATGGAAACTCTTAGAATGCCCCCTCGCCAATATGGGGAATTGGCTGGGGAATTCTGGGAATTGAAGTCCTCTAGTCATAAAGTGGCCGAGTGGTATCCAGCCCCAGAAGCTTGTAAGACTAGTGAACTTCAACATTAAGACTTGTGGAAGTGCTGACTGAGGAATTCTGGGAGTTGAAGTCTACAAGTCTTCAAGATGGCCAAGGTGGGGAATCCGTGGTGGGATTCAAATTTTTTTTAGCACTGGTTCTGTGGGCGTGGCTAGGTGGGCGTGGCCATGTGGCTGGGTGGGTGTGGCCTTTTTATTTTTTTTTTCAGCAAACCCTCCCCCGTTTTTTGGGGGCCTTCTGGGCCTCAGAGAAGCCTCCTCTGGGGGGCGTTTTTGCTCCCAGAAGGCTTCCCTGGGGCCCAGGAAGGCAAAAAAAAAATGGGGTGCGGAGCTGAGTGCGAGGGGAGGTAACTGCACCCCCCCTCCATTTTTTGCCTTCCTGGACCTCAGGGAAATCTCCTGGGTGAAGCAGTGAGGGGAATCCCAGCACAGCTGATCATCGGAACAGGTGATTGTCAGGAGGGTTAAAATAAAAAAGAAATACCTTAAGGCAGTGGCGGCTAACCTTTTGGGGCTCCTGTGCCAAAAGTTGTGTCCGCGAAGGCAATGCATCCCCCGCTATACCCCCTACACATTCACATGCAATCCCCCTGCCACTGCCCCCCGCCTCTCCCTTACCTGCACTGCACCTCACAGCTGATTTTTCAGCTGGTTTGAGGCCTTTTTTGGCCTCCCAGAGACTGCAAGGCTTGTCAGGAGGAATCATAGGCCCGTTTTTTCAGTTCTGGTATTATAGGAAGTGACGAAACAGGCCAATTATTCGCCCTGCAAAGCCTGCATAGGCTTTTTTTCAAGCCTCTGGGAGGCCGAAAAAGGCCTCAAACCGGCCAGAAAAATCAGCTGTGAGGCACAGGCATGCTCAGTGAGGTAAGTTTGCCTGCAGCTCGCGTGTTGGCACAAATGGCTCTGCATGCCACCTGTGGCCCACGTGCCATAGGTTCGCCATCACGGCCTTAAGGAGGGACCGGTCAGGGAAGAATGCAGACAGCGAGGTCGCACACAATGTTGCGCATGCACGAGAAGGACTGACTGGGGGGGGAAGGGTAACTGGGTCAGGGGCATGGCCAGCCGGAAGTTACTACCGGCTCGGCGACCCACGCCAAATCCTTGCCACCGGATCGCTTAAACCGCTGCAAACCGGCTGAATAACCATCACGGATGGGGAAAACACCGCCCCCTCTTGTTCTAAATAATACTTGGAATATCATCCTCTGTCAGTCATGATAGGTAGTTGCGGCCCTTGTGAACTTCTTTTCACTCCCCCCCTGTCCCCCAACTGTGCCAAGAACCGGTGTGAAGCTGTGGTTAAGCTATCGATCCAGAGATCTCAGCTCACAGGGTGGTGCTGGACCGTCACAAGGTTGTGTTCACCAAGGCTCCAGGGAGATTGTTGTGCAGGAAAAATGCACTTGGGAGGAGGAATGGAAACAACCGACGGGGAGGAAGACAATCAATGGGCCCCCCGGGAGAAATGGCAGAGGTGCTCTTCCAGGATAAATGGGGATTGTGACTTGTGTGCCAAGCCACGAAAGAAATTGCATTGCGGTGCACAGTGGAGCAGAGGATAAAACCCTGTGGATTAACACGGTGTTATAATGCTTTGGTAAGACCACGCTTGGAATATTATGTCCGGTTTTGGATGCCAGGATGTACAAAAAGATGTTGAGACTCTAGAAAGAGTGCAGAGAAGAGCGACAAATGGATGCAAACTAATCAGGCAGAGAAGCAACTAGAACTAAGGAGAAATTTCCCAACAGTGAGGACAATTAACCAGTGGAACAGTTTGGCACTAGAATTTTTTTTTAATTTATTTTATTTTATTTTATTTTACAAAACGACCATCTTTCAATTCAACGGTGTATTAACTGGGCATATATATCTTGTATACATCTTCATATTTAATATATGCTTGCACCTAGAAGTTGTGGGTGTTCCATTCCTGGATGTTTTTAAGAAGAGATTGGAGAACCATTTGTCTGGAATGGTATGAGGTCTCCCTGCTTGATCAGGGGGGGGTTGGACTAGAAGACCTCCAAGGTCCCTTTCAACTCTTCTTCTGCTAACCCCTTCTCTAAAGCACCTGAAGGCAGGACAAGAAGCCATGGGTAGAAACCAGGGAGAGAAGCTACCCGGGAATGAAGGAGAAATTTCCTGCCAGGGAGAACAATTACCCAGTGGAACAGCCTGCCACCAGAAGTTCTGGGTGCTCCAACACTGAGAGTTTGTAAGGAGAGATTGTACGGCCGCTTGTGTGGAATGGTCTAAGGCAGGGGTAGGGAAACTTGGCTCTTTTATCACTTATGGATTTCAACTCCCAGAATTCCTGAGTGAGCCATAAAAGGTTCCCCATTCCTGGCCTCCTGGTTTTTCAGTCGTGGGGGAAATCAATTTTCTTTATAGGTCCTACATTTGTATATTAAACGGTCCCGTTCAAGTCAAAAATTGACTTGTATAGGGCAGTGATGGCTAATCTTTTCAGCGCCAAGTGCCCAAAGCGTGCCTGTATATGCACATCCTCAAAGTGCAATGCATGACTCTCCCATACATGCACATGCCATCCTATGCATGCTCCCACTCCCTAATGCCCCCCCCCCCCGATAGGCACAGCAGAGACCTGAAGGCCAGCTGGCCGGCAGGAGGCAGGCACAGATGCGCAGCCGAGCTGAGCTGGGCCAATGGCTCATAGGCCCACCGAGAGGGCTTTGCGTGCCACCTCTGGCACGCATGCCGTAGATTCACCATCACGGGCATAGGGTCTCCTGCTTGAGCAGCGGGGTTGGACTAGAAGACCTCCCAGGCCCCTTCCAGCTCTATTCTGAATTTGAATTTGATTCACCCCACCATGGGACAATCATCCAGGGATGTGGGTATGTCGGGGCACTGCACCAAGCTCCACGGGGGCTGCAGGGGCTGCCACACCGCCAGGATGACGGAGGGGTGCCAGCGGGATCAGCTCACAAGGTGGCAACCAACCAAGCCGTCGAGTAAGTGAGTCCAGCAAGCGTCCATGAAACCAGTCGTGTCTCTGAAGAATCGAAGGGGCTCAACCCTTCCTGTAAAACAGGGTTTTCCAACCTTGGCCGCTTTAAGGCTGGTGGACTTCAACTCCCAGAATTCCTCAGCCAGCTGGCTGAGGAATTCTGGGAGTT
>NW_020769511.1:483791-494187 GCF_900518735.1 Pseudonaja textilis
TTCTATTCTATTCTATTCTATTCTATTCTATTCTATTCTATTCTATTCTATTCTGTTCTAATTCTATTCTATTTTATGCTATGTTATGCTATTCTGATTCTATTTTAATTCAATTCAATTCAATTCAATTCTATTCTATTCTATTTCTATTCTATATAATGCACTATGTAAATAATTTTGTGGCATTTTAAAAAAATCTGCCTTCCAGTCAGTCTTGGCTCTAGGCCGCTGCAAATTTTCTGGCAATTTTTTTTTTCCCGGAAGTGAGCTGTTATTGCCTGCTTCCGAGGGCTACGAGAATTGGGCTGGCCCAAGTCTCTTAGCTGGCTTTGTGCTTAAAACAGCACAACTCCCAAACCTCCCAGGTGTCTAGCCTGGTGCCAACCACACCACCAAAACTGGCTCATTTCTTCTTCTTGTTGCTTTGCAGAGATTAATTAGCTGCTTCAAACAAGGATCTTCTAGTTAATATCTTGGCTTGCTGGAAGGCCTGGCGTGAGTCCCGGCCAGCTGCCGTGTCTTAAGCGAGTTTGATTTACATCCTGGCTTAAAAAACACATAAAGGCGGGCTTTGCTGGATCAGATCCCAGAAGCTATTCTGTCTTGAGCTTGGTTGCTTTCTTGGGGGGATGTTTCATTACCCAACTAGGTAATACCATCAGTGCTAGAACGGAGAGGGGTTTGCTCTCTGTTCCCTTCACTTCTAGTACTGATGATATTACCTTGTGGGCTCATGAAACGTCTGCAAGAAAACAACCAAGCTCAGAGAATATCAAGGACCCCACAGTCCTCCTCTTCCTCTCTACAAGCCCCACTCCCTTCTACGCAGAGAGAGAGAGAGAGAGAGAAAGAGAGAGAAAGAGAGAGAAAGAGAGAGGGGGGGAGGGAGGGAGGGAGGTCATGCAATCACTGATATACAAATGTAACTTTAATGTTTAAAGCATAGATATGCTGAATAGATATTGATAGATATATAGATAGATATGTGTGTGTGTGTGTCTGTGTATGAATAAAGCATATATATGCTTTATTTAAACTTAATTTGTATATTAGTGATTGCATGATTTGTGTGAATTTCAACTTTAATATATACAGTATATATATGTGTGTGTGTGTATATATACACATATACATATATGTATCTATGTATGTACCTATGTATCTATGTATGTATCTATGTATGCATATGTATATGTATACATACATATACACAAACGAACACTATACCGAAGCCTGATGATGGCAGATGAGATTCTGCCAAAATGTTGCTACAAGTTTAAAAGCACAACTGTTGCTGGGTTGTTGCCCTCCTACGGCCTCCTCCACGTCTCCTGATGTACTGGCCTGTCTCCTGGTAGCGCCTCCATGCTCTGGACACTACGCTGACAGACACAGCAAACCGTCTTGCCACAGCTCGCATTGATGTGCGTCCTGGATGAGCTGCACTACCTGAGCCACTTGTGTGGGTTGTAGACTCCGTCTCATGCTACCACTAGAGTGAAAGCACCGCCAGCATTCAAGAGTGACCAAACCATCAGCCAGAAAGCATAGGAACTGAGAAGTGGTCTGTGGTCACCACCTGCAGAACCGCTCCTTTATTGGGAATGTCTTGCTACCTGCCTCTGCTTTCCACCTGTTGTCTATTCCATTTGCACAACAGCATGTGACATGGATTGTCAATCAGTGTTGCTACCTAAGTGGACAGTTTGATTTCACAGAAGTGTGATTGACTTGGAGTTACATTGTGTTGTTTAAGTGTTCCCTTTATATTTTTGTGTGTATGTGTGTGTGTGTGTGTATGTATGTATGTATGTGTATATGTATATATATATATATATATATATATATGCTTTAATTAAACTTTAAACAATTTGTATATTAGTGATTGCATGACCTCTCTTTCAACACACACACACATATACATACACATATATAAATTTTAATATATATATGAGATTCTGCCGAAACGTTGCTACAACTTTAAAAGCACAACTATAATGACGTGGGAAAATACCCAAACAAAGCGGAATACCATACATGTAAGTACCCGCGAAAACTTAAGAATATCTATCTATCTATCTACATATATACACATATACATATACATATATACACATATATACATACACACACACACATATTACCCAGGTCATGCAATCACTGATGTACAATTGTGAGTTTAAATAAAGCATATAGCATATATAATGTCTTTGTGTTTGCTGATGCTTTATTTAAACTCACATATTTACATCAGTCATCGCATGATCTTTGTACAGATCCCATATGCTACATAAAATAAATAAGAGAGAAAACTAAAATGTCTCTAATGGAGCCTCCAAAGCTGGGCGCAGTCATTCCTAACGGGGAAGGGGGAGGAGGAGGGAGAGGATGAAAGAGCGGCTTTCATCCGGGTCTTTTTTCTTTTTAACCCTTCCGCCTCTCTACTTCCCCTCCTTCCGCGGGGATGAGCGAGAGCGGGCGGGAAGCGAGGAGTGTCTCCCCACTCAAGCAGAAAAAAAAGAAAAAAAGCCCACCTCCAGGCGCGCCTCTCCAAAACCCCGCCCTCGTAGCGCTTGCCCAATCAAAACCGGAGGCGGGCGCCCCTGCCTTGAGTCCATTCGCCCCCGCCCCCCAACGAAGCCGAGTTGACTTGGCTCCGCCCCGTCCCCAACGGTCGGAAGGCGCGAGAGCGCCGCGGGGAGGGAGGAGCCCCGCCTCGCCCCGCCTCGCCCCGCCTCTTCTCCTTAGAGCGAGTCCCTAACAACCAGGCAGCGATCGGGCGCAGCGCATGCGCACATCGACTTTCCCTCCGGACGCCAAGTGAGGCGCGCGCGGGACTTGGGGCTCCCTCGTCTTGCAGCCCCCCCCCCTCCTTCTCGGTCGTCTCTTTTCCCCCCCACCCTCCGGCACCCCGAAACCATGGAAGCGACTTCTCAGGGGAGCAGCCAGGTGCCTGTGAGTAGGAAGGAGGGGAGCTGCACGGTGGTCTGTGGGGTCGGGGGGGGGTGGTCTTTGGTCTCCAGCCCCTCCTCCCCATATTTCTCCTTGTGGGTCCTCTTTGCCCGGGGACCCCCGTTCAAGCCCTTCCCCCACCTTTTGCAAGGACACTTTGACGTTGAAAAAGTTTAAATCCCTCCCCTTTAACCCCCTTTCCTGAAAGTCCCCCCCATTACAGGGAGTCCTCGACTTACGACCACAATGGAGCCCAGAATATATTACTATGTTACTAAGTGAGACATTTGTTAAGGGAGCTTTTCTTTGCCAGGTTTTTTTTTTTACAACTTTCTTTTTCTTTTTTGGCAACTGTTCTTAAGTGAATCCCTGCGGTTGTTAAGTGAGTAACACTGTTGCTAAGAGCATCGCTTGGATTTGGACGCTCGGCAACTGGACTCGCATGTACGACGGTCGCCATATCCTGGGCGGGGCGGGGGTCACACCATGGGGACAAGCAATGGGGAAGCCAGATTCGCTTAACAACGGTGTTACGAACTTATATCGGCTGCGGTGAGTCAGTTAACTGGAGCAAATTACTACGTTTGCAGGTGATACAACAGTGGTGGGACTCATCTCCAGGGGGGGATGAGTCTTCCTACCGAGATGAGGAGGACCTCATGTGGTGTGGAGACAACAACTTGGTCCTCAACACCAAGAAGACCAAGGAGACGATAGTGGACTATATAGAAGGAACAGATCAGAAATCCAGCCCTTGCTTATCAAGGGAGACCGAGGGGAGCCAGTGGCCAGTTTTAAGTTTCTGGGTGTTACCCTAAAAGAGGACCTGACCTGGGGGGCTCACATTGCAACCCTGGTCAAAAGGGCCCAGCAGAGATTAGACTACATGAGACTTCTCGTAAAACAACAACTGAATGAAAAACTGCTGGTGACCTTCTACCGCTGCACCATAGAGAGTATCTTAACTTACTGCACCTCTGTAGGGTTTGCCAATTGCACAGTGGCAGATATGACAACGCTCCAGAGGGTTTAATGTCATTGCCCAGAAGATCATGGGTTGCCCTCTCCCCTCTTTGGAAGAGCTTTATAGCTCCCGCTGCCTTAAGAAAGTTCAAAACATCCTCAAAGATCCATCTCATCCTGGGCACCCCTGTTTTTGAACTATTACCATCTGGCAGACGGTACAGGATAATAAAAACAAGGGCAGATAGGCTGAAAAACAGCTTCTATCCCAGGGCGGTAACTCTATTGAATTCTACTGCATAGTGCAATATTAATACAATATCACGGGTTTTCAATTCAACAGATATCGAATGTGAAGGATGTGTGTTTGTGTTTTATTTTCATAGTCATAATGTACATGGAAGATGGTAGTTAATTTTGTTGTGCGAGGTGCAGTGACAATAAAGTAAACTAAACTAAAGAAAAGTCGGTCAATGGGGCAAAAGTCGCTTAATGCCTCTCTTAGCGACAGAAATTCTGGGCTTAATTGTGGTCGTAAGTACAGTACATTTAGTGAATTAGTTAATGTCTCAGGTTAAGTTGAGCGGCTGAATTAAGTTTGAGGATGTACAGGTAATCTTTGACTTAACGACCACCACGGAGCCCAGAATTTTTTTGTTGCTAAGTGAAACCATTTGTGAAGTGAGTTTTGCCCCATTTTAAAAACCTTTCTTGCTGCATTTGTTAAGTGAATCCCTGCAGTTATCAAATTAGTCACACAGTCATTAAGTGAATCTGGCTTCTCCGTTGACTTGGCTTGTCAGAAGGTTGTAAAAGGGGATCACGTGGTGGATCACGTCACCCTGGGACACTGCGGCTGTCGTAAATGTGAACCAATTGTCAGACTTTCTAATGTAAATCACGTGACCGGGGAGATCCTGCGACGGTCGTAAGTGTGAAAAAATGGTCGTAAGCCCCTTTTTTCAGTGCGATCATCACTCAGTGAACTTGTTGTAAGTTGAGGACTCCCTATATTGCTTAGCCCAGGTGTGAAGTCTCACAGACTGCAAAACACGCCCTATGAGTTTGTTCAGCTTGTCCATAAAGAATCTGTCCGAACAGTTGTGGTATTAAAGGCTGCCACATCTGTTGTGCCAGGGCTCGCTGGAGGATTGGGAGAGGGTGTTGTGGACTTGTGTGTGTGTGTGTCGGGAATTTCTCTTCTGATCTACACACCACACAAAAGGGACAGAAATGCCACCCTCCGTTTTTACACCCTGATCTTTTGCTCCTTTGCAACAAGGACAAGCTGCCTTGTGTGTTTTGTGATAGTGAGACAGATGTTGTGCATTTGTCTGAGTGCAGCTGGCTGTTTGTTTTTCAAATTCCTTGATAAAAGCTGCCGTATCCTTTTCTCCTGCTTCGTGCTTGCGGAAAACATTCAAAATGCATCCTAATTATAGAATTATAGATAGAATTATAGATAGAAGAGAACTTGATTAAGAAAATATTAATGTGCAGAAATGAAGAGATCAACTTTGGCAATTAAAGAAAAAGAACAAACTGAACATTATACGATATGGGATTTATTTTATCAATGGCTGAAAAATAAAGATGGATAATGATAAGGTATATTTGTTACAGTAATAAAATAAGAATATAGTTATTGATATTGCAGTAAGAAATTAATTACAGCTGTACTGATTATTGCACAATGTATCTGCATCCAGCTGACACACTGTTTTAAATGACAGGTGGCCTTGTGGCAAAAATAAGCTAAAATTGATGACCAAAAATGCATCCTAATTGATACACTTTTCAGATGGAATTAAGATAGGATGATGCTTGGGGTGTAAACTATCATCTTCAGCTGTCAATCTTCACAGCAGCTTTTGATTGATTATTATTAATATTAATTATTAATATTAATTATTAATAGCATTAATATATGTGGATTACACGCCGCCTGCCCTCAAGTATAGAAAACCAGTTCAGGCTCTCGTGAACTCAAGGTTTGGAGGTTACTTTCCAGCCACGAGTGGTCCTCGACTTAGGACCACAATTAAGCTCAGAATTTCTGTTGCTAAGTGAGACATTCGTTCACAAATGAGTTTTTTCCCCCGTTTTAAAACCTTTCTTGCCACAATTGTTATGTGAATAACAATTAACAAGTAACTCAGTTTATTAAGTAAAGCTGGCTTCCCCATTGACTTTGCTTGTCAGAAGGTTGCATAAGGGTGAGGTCCTGGGACACTGCAACCGTCATAAATATGAACCAGTGGCCAAGCGTCTGAATTTTGATTACGTGACCAGGGGGATGCTGCAACGGTCGTAAGTATGAAAAAACAGTCGTAAGTCCCTCTTTTTTCAGTGCCATTGTACCTTCAAACGGTCCCTAAATGAACCGTTGCAAGTCGATGACTGTCTATACAAGCTAATAAATATTTAACTTTGATCTGTTGCAGCTTTATGAAGGCTGTGCCAAACCTCACAGGGACTAGGTACTTGTATTAGTGTGCTATGTTCTACCCATGAGCTTCCTTTGAAGCCATCAGCAGAAATGGGGAACGATGGCCCTTTAATGACTTGTGGACTTCAACTCCCAGAATTCCTGAGCCAGTCCAAAGTCCCTTTTTCCAGTGCCGCTGTAACTTTGAACGGTCACTAAACAAACTCTGGTAAATCGGGGACCACCTGTGCACTGTTTTATGCTTCATAGGTTCATTTACGCTCAAACCGGATGGAATCCATATTGCCTACAGATTTGATGCAGGAGTCTTTCTTTTTACTGTGTGAGTGTGTGTGTGTGTGTGTGTGTGTGAGTGAGTGAGAGTGATTGACAGAGAGAAACACACACACAGAGAGAGAAAGACAGTGGAGAAAAGAGAAAGACAGAGAGACACAGGGAGAGAGAGAGAGAGAAAGACAGAGACAGAAAGACTGGGAGAGAGAGAAACACACAGAGAGAGAAAGACAGTGGAAAAGAGAGAAAGACAGAGATGGAGAGAGAGAGAGAGAAAGAGACAGAGACAGAAAAGACTGGGAGAGAGAGAAACACACACAGAAAGACAGTGGAAAAGAGAGAAAGACAGAGAGAAAGAGAAAGAGAGACAGAAAGACTGGGAGAGAGAGAAATGCAGAGAGAGGGGGAGGAGAGAGACAGAGAGAAGGAGAGAGAAAGAGAAAAAACGGAGAGGGAGAAAAGGAGAGAAATACAGAGAGAGAGTGGGAGAGAGAAAAATGCAGAGAGAGGGAGAGGGGGGGAGAGAGAGAGGGAGAGAAAGAGAGAGACAGAGAAAGACAGGGAGAAAGGGAGAGAAATAGAGACAGAGAGAAAGACAGAGACAGAAAGAGAGACTGAGAGGGAGAGAGAGAGACAGAGAGAGATCCGTGTGCATATCATCCCTAACAAAAGGTGACGTTTGGTGCGTCCAGTTAAGCGCGAGCGTTTCCTCCCTGCGTGCCTGGGGAGTGTAACCTGATGTGATCATTTCTGAAAGGTGTGAGATGAGGCGGGCTAAAAGGTCCCCACCTTGATGACAGCAGCCGCAGAAGAAGCGAAAGGGGCCTGTGCAGCTCTTTGGCCTTGCCATGTTCACATGTCCGGACTTCACACGTGTTTCTGGTGAGAGGGATGTTGTGGTAGCTGCCCAGATGACTGCAGTTCCCACGTGCGACTTGGCCGTAGAACCAATCTCCTCCTGGCTCCACCCATCCTGGGTCAAAACGAAGCACAGGTAGTCCTCGACTTACAACCATAATCGCTAAACTCAATTACGGTCGTACGTCGAGGACTGCCTGAATGTCCTTTTGGCACAAGGTCCGCAGAGGCAGGCAGGAAGAGATTCGTTGTAAGTCGTGATAGTCGTAAAGTGGGTCACCACCCCCACGACCACTTCCAGGTGTATGACTTTTTTTTTTTTTTTTTGCAGCTTTTAAGACAAATAAAGTGGTCATTAAGAGAATGCCGCAGTTGTGAAACAAACCCGTGGTTTGCAATGGGGTGTTGTCGTGCCCCCGGAAACCAGGATTTACATAATAACGCGTGATCATGTGACTGTGGGTTGCTGCAAATGGATGTAATGGCAGGCGCTTTGCTGAATGCCCCAAATGCAGTCATGTGACTGTAGGGGGGCACTGTCAGAACTTATGACTATGGGTCATAAGTAAGAGCCAGTTTGGTCTAGTCTAGTGGTTAAGGTACAGGGTTAGAAACTGGGTGTCAATAACATTCTAGTTCTGCTTTTGGAAGGAAAGCTGGCTGGGTGACTTTAGGCCACTCACCAGGAGACGGTGAGTTCTAGTCCCACCTTAGTCATGAGAGCTGGCTGAGTGATTTTGAACCAAGCACCAGGAGACGGTGAGTTCTAGTCCCACCTTAAGCATGAAACCTGGCTGGGTGACTTTAGGCCACTCACCAGGAGACAGTGAGTTCTAGTCCCACCTTAGTCATAAGAGCTGGCTGAGTGATTTTAAACCAAGCACCAGGAGACGGTGAGTTCTAGTCTCACCATAGGCATGGAAAGTGTGCTGGGTGACTGTGCCAATCACCAGGAGACGGTGAGTTCTAGTCCCACCTTACGAATGAAAATCAGCTGCGTGACTTTGGGCCAATCGCCAGGAGACGTGAGTTCTAGTCCCACCTTAGTCAGAGCTGCTTGCGTGACTTTGGCCCAATCATCAGGAGGCTGTGAGCTCTAGTCCCGCCTTGGACCAATCAGCAGGAGACCATGAGCTCTAGTCTCACTGTAGGCCTGGAAAGCTGGCGGGGTGACTTTGTGCCAATCACCAGGGGACGGTGAGTTCTAGTCCCATTTTAGGCATGAAAGCCGGCTGGGTAACTGAGCCAATCCCCAGGAGACGGTGAGTTCTAGTCCTGTCTTAGTCATAAGAGCTGCATAGGTGACTTTGGACCAATCACCAGGAGAAAATGAATTCTAGTCCTGCCTTAGGCACGAAAGTCCAGCTGAGTAACCTTGGGCCAGTCCCGCTCTCTCTCAGCCCAACCCACCTCACAGGGTGGTTGTTGGGGGGAAAATGGGATTTGCTACCTTGAAAGTTACTGTATTTGTAAAAATAACATAGGTGGGATACAAATAAATAAGTACTTTTTTGGGGTGGTGGTGTGTCTGTTGTAACTTTAGTCTCTAAGCAATCGGTCGTTAACCGAGGACTGCCCTTATTGAATTGTCTTGTGAAGATACAAAGGCAGCAGAGGATTAAAAAGGCAGAGATGAAAGGACCAAAGAACTCTTTGATATCGACTGAGCTCTGCTTCCTGTCTTTCCTTACTCTTTCAACAGTTACTCTTTCTTCTTTCTTTTTCATCCTCTGCCTTGTCACCTGGGTGGAATTCACACCACACCGGAAGACCCCTTGCAAGGACCAAAGGACGATGTATTGATTTTGCTCGTAGTAATTTGCTCTGAGCCGCAACCGAAACCTCTCGGGGGTTTTTTTTTTTCGCCCCGAGGCAGCTGCTAGCTTGTTGCTTCTGGAGAGACGAAACCTGAGTTTACTTTTATCTTGGTCTCTTTCTCTGAAAAATCAGTTTATTTGAAAGCATATTGTAGAAATGTGGAGTGTAGAGAAGGGAGCTTTCTCACCCAGAATTTATTACTGTACTTGTTCCTCTTTTGTAGATACAAATCTTACTTCGCTTGGAACCTTAACCTGGCCGTATGCATCAAATATAGTTGGAAATACACACACATGCATACTACCATGTGCATCTATACTGAGCATTTTGTGTCACTGTTCAGAAATAGAACATGTTGCACATTTTGTAACTAACATGTGCCAGGATGCTGCCTACTGAAATCCATTTTCCAACTGTCAGTATCCATAGTCTCCTCATATAAATTGGAATTTCATCCAATGACATTTCTCTCCCCCTACACAACCTACCCAAAACTTCCGGCACAACTGCGGTATCTCATATATATATATATAAAAATAGGGAATTGAATTCTATATTATGTGGACAAAACTCTATATTTATGATTAGTAACTCTTTTGATAAGTGCCTGGGAAGGTTGTGTTCTGATTCCTTTGGGGGTATTTAAAGCAATACCCAGGGAGAAGAATTGTTTCCTAACCTTATGATTTTGGGAACGATTATTCGAGTCACGCACCATTCTGTCGTAAAAATAACTCAATAAAAGAGAAACACAGACAAACCAGAAGCAATAAATCCTACTTTGAGATCAGAGGTTTATTTCATGAGCAATTTGGAACATGAACAGCCATCATAACATAACATTTCAGTAAGATAACACTTACAAACACCCCATTGCAATGAGGTTCACTGACATAGCTGAGTCCGGCAAGGAGTAGCCATTGTCAGTGGCCATAATCTGAGATAAAACCCCGTTTTATATAGTCTTTTCTCTGCATCTCTTTGTTCCTCTGGAAGATTACTAGAGTAACTTCCTCATTCACTATGCCATCCTGTCGCTTGGCATTTGTTTGGAAAACTCCTGTCACCTGCACTTTTTGGTTC
>NW_020769511.1:517019-528607 GCF_900518735.1 Pseudonaja textilis
AGGTAGGTAGGTAGGTGGATGGATGGATAATTAGAGAGAGATTGATAGTGATAGATACCAAGATGGATGGATGGATGAAAAAGATGGATGGGTGGATGAAAAGGATGGATGGATGGACAGATAGATGAATAAGCAGGCAGGCAGGCAGGCAGACAGATTGTTTTTGAAGGGCTGCAGAGAGAAATTGGGCGCCTGGGCCTTCCCAAACTCACTTCCTGCTGAGAAAAATGTCAACCCCAATCGAAAGAATTAATAACAACACCTCAACATCTTTATTTATCATCAGCTTTGGCAGGTGAATGAAATCTGTTTTCTGTGCATGACTCACCACCAGCACCGCTCCCCTGGCACGTAAGGTGTAAAGAAAGGATTGGAGTTGTGCAGCCCTCGCCTTGTGCTGTCTCCTGGGAAACCTGCCAAGCCCAATTGCCTTCCAGTCTTCAGTTCCCATAATGGTTCTGTTTTGTAGCGTCCTTTGTGGCTGCTTTGTTTTGCCTTCGCTTCGTATAGATTTTATTTTGTTTTTATCTTTACGCATTCGATGTGTGTTAATCGCTTGGCGGTTATACTGTTCTTTTTGGAAAGCAAGCAACCGTTGGAAACCTTTGGTTTATTATTTTTTTTATAATACGGCACATAACTGGTGAGAATTAAAACAACTACTTAGCCACACCGGTTTTATGCGGCTCTTCACCATCTTTACAGTTTATTTTTTTGTTTCTTCCTTTTTGATTTGGCGGCTTGATGGCATCTCTTCACAATTCTGTCCCCAGAAAGGAAGCTGAATTGACCACCAATTCCCAGAAGATAAATATCTATTTCTACAAGTCCTTAGGATTCCTGGAGAGGATTTAAATTGGGATACTTTCTGTCATCATCAATATTTATTTAATTTGTATCTCGCCTTTATTATTTTTGCAAATAACTCAAGGTGGCAAATATCCAGCACACCTTGTTCCTTTTATTTCCCCCCACAACAACAATCCTGTGAGGTGGGTTAGGCGGAGAGAGAATGATTAGCCCAGAGTCACTCAGCCAGTTTTCCTGCCTAAGACGGGACTAGAACTGACCGTCTCCTGGTGATTGGCCCAAAGTCATCCAGTTGGCTTTCATACCTAAGGCAGGACTAGAATTCCCTATCTCCTAGTGATTGGCCCAAAGTCCCTCAGTTAGCTTTAATGGACTAGAACTCACCGTCTCCTGGTGATTGGCCCAAAGTCACCCAGCTGGCTTTCAGGCCTAAGGTAGAACTAGAACTCACCATCTCCTGGTGATTGGCCCAAAGTCATCCAGTTGGCTTTCATACCTAAGGCAGGACTAGAACTCCCTGTCTCCTAGTGATTGGCCCAAAGTCCCTCAGTTAGCTTTAATGGACTAGAATTCTCCTTCTCCTGGTGATTGGCCCAAAGTCACCCAGTTGGCTTTCAGGCCTAAAATGGGACTAGAACTCACCGTCTCCTGGTGATTGGCTCAAAGTCACCCAGCCAGCTTTCATGCCTAAGGTGGGACTAGAACTCACCGTCTCCTGGTGATTGGCCCAAAGTCACCCAGTTGGCTTTCAGGCCTAAAATGGGATTAGAACTCACCGTCTCCTGGTGATCGGCCCAGAGTATTCAGAGTTTTGCAGCGTTAATTCAGCGCCAGAAAAACAAACACCGATGGCTGATGCTTCGTTTAACATCTTTATAAACATAGTAAGTAGATTTTACAAACCAGTTGTAGATTCCTCCAACATGGAGGAATGGCTGATGCTTCATTTAACCTCTTTATAAACATAACAAGTAGATTTTACAAACCAGCTGTAGATTCCTCCAACATGGAGCAAACTCAAACAAAAGCATGTCACAAGTAACTTCGGCAGGCGTGTTACAAGTGCAGAGCGGAACAGCAACTCAGCGTCAGCTCAAGAAACAGACCTCAGACCTCTCACATGGCTGCAAAGTTGCAGAGCTTAACATAGCTGCCATGCCTAGGCTACTTCTAGTTTCAGTTTCCAAACAGTCCTCATTGTTACTGACTTAGTTGCTACGCCTATTCATTGGCTGACCTTGTTACCAACCTCTATTCCAGTTCATGAATAGACTCTAGACAGAGTTACCCACTTGCAAGGCTAGTGCCTTTACCACTAGACCAAAGTCGCTCCTAACATCCCCCAAAATCTCTATTTCTCTGAGAATTTGGAGGTAAATGAAAAATTCAAGTCCTTACCTCACTCTTCATTTTGTCAGATGGGCATTAAAAGCTCCTATTTAAACCCACCGTCCTCTGGTGTTATTATCTGCCCCTTGTGAACCTCTTCCCTTTTGAATCCTGAATAGAACCAGCAGTGGAGAAGCAGCTTCCGGAGACTTCCAAACGCCAACCCGGCTGCAACAGTAGAACCGGGCTCCTTGCAGAAGCCAAGAGACCACGACCTGCAAATGGCCCTTCAGAAATACGGTTTGCAGCTGGCCGAGTTCTCCGGGGAAAACATGGAGGCTGCGACGGATGGCGCCTTAACAGCCGAGCCGGAGGCCGAACTCTCCCACGGTGCCCAGATTCCTGACTCCGGCCAACGGCAGCCACCTCCCAGTAACGCCTTGGACTCCAAAGCCCATTCTCACCTTCCCTTGGAGGTGCATTTCCAAGGGGCCTCGAAGGCCCCTGCGAAAGAGGACGGGAATGTAGCAACCCCACTGGATCTGTCCGAGAGCAGCACCTCCGTAGAAGCAGCTATTCAAATTACCTCTATCACCTTCGCCTCTCGGAGGAGGTCGCCTTCTCCCGCTTCCCGCCCTCCCCGGACTCTCCTTGCCGACGTTCCCCCTCGCGATCCCGTATCTTTGGAAACCCGGTCCGTGAACCGGGAACGCCAGAAGTTGGGTGGCTCACAGCTGCCAAGTTACCAAGCTCGCCCTTCCGCCGGCGTCGCTTCCGCTCGCGCTTCAGAGAAGGACGTTGGATCTCCACCCTTTGGGTCTACCAAGGTGGCCAGGGACGACCCCCGTCAAGAAGTTCTGGGTCCTTCCCTGGAGGGATCCCCAAGAAGGGGTGCCGAGCTGAAGGACCTCGATCGCCAGGCCCGCGAGGACGAGCAAGCTTCCGATCCAGGTCTTGCCGAGCAGAGGCGATACGCGAAAACGCTGGATAATATTTACGCCGACGGATCTAAAATGGAAAGGCCGGTGGCGTCGCCTCCGCCGAAGACGGGTGAGGTGCGTCCCCAGAATTGCTCGCCAACTGAGGCAGGAGGCGCTCCCAAGCCCCTTTTCCCCGAAGGCAAAGAAAAGACGCGGCGAAGAGAAGATTTGTCTACTTCTGATTCATATTTACACAAGCCCAGAAGCGGAGGCAGTGGGAGTACTTTGTTACAGTCGGCTTCCCTCGATTGTATTTCCACAGCTGTACCGGTGTCTCCTACGTCGCCCACCAGGAAAGCCCTTTCCGGTGTCCACCTTACTCTCTCTCCAAAGCGGGTGGAATTGGACCTCTCGGGACCAGTGGATATTGGTCCGGAAGGGAGAGAGGTCGAGGTTCTTAAGCCAACCTCTTCAGGTGTTTCCGGTCTGTCCTTAGAAGCTACCTCCAAGCCCCTAGAATCTAAGCGAAAGACTCAAGAATCCTTCTACTTCCCCCGAGAGGCATCCCCTCAAGAGGTTCCGAAGGGGGCTAGACCAGCCCTACCACACGCTCAAGAGCCCCGGGCAAGCCGAGATCTCGGTGAAGTAGCCCCGTCCCCAAGAGACGCCGGGACTCGGTGTTGGAGTGCAAGGGACCGCTTGAAGGCTACGGCTTCTTCCCAAACCGAATGGGGGTCTTCGGATGCCATCACTCAAATCACAACCGAAAGCCCGGAGAAGACCACCTATTCTGCCGAAATCTTTGTCACAGCTGAGAATGGAGAAGCTCCTTATCCGAAGGGTCACAAAACCCCTGACGAGATGATGCTCTCCAAAATCTCTGTTTCGGACGGACAAAGCGGAGGTGAGAAATCTCTCCCTCCCTCCCTATCCCTCTCTTTCTCTCTCTCCCTCCCTCTCTCCCTATCCTTATCTCTCTCTCTCCCTATCTGTCTCCCTCTCTTTCTCTCCCTCTTCTATCTGTCTCCCTCTCTTTCCCTCCCTCTCCCTCCCTTTCTCTCTCCCTCACTCCCTCTTTCTCTCTCCCTTTCTCTCTCCCTTTCTCTCTTTCTCTATCTCTTTCCCTCTCTCCCTCCCTCTCTCTCCCTCCTTCCCTCTGTCTATTTTTCTCTCTCTCCCTCTTTCTCTCCCTCCCTCCTGTCTGTCTGTCTGTCTGTCTATCTATCCTATCTATCTATCCTATCTATCTATCTATCTATCTATCTATCTATCTATCTATCTATCTATCTATCTATCTATCTATCTATCTATCCATCCATCCATCCATCCATCCATCTATATACATCTATCTATCTATCCATCTATCTATCTACATCTATCTATTTATCTATCTGTCTGTCCGTCCGTCCATCCATCTATCTATCTATCGATCTATCTATCCATCCATCCATCTATATCTATCGATCTATCTATCCATCCATCCATCTATCTATCCATCCATCTATCTACATCTATCTATCTATCTATCCATCCATCCATCCATCCATCCATCCATCTATCTGTCTATCCATCTATCTTTGTTCTCTCTTTCTCCCTCCCTCCCTCGATTTTTCTCCCTTTCCCTCTCTTTCTCTGTCTCTCCCTCTCTTCTACCTATCTACCCCTCCCTCTCTCTTCTAATAAGCCAAGCCAAGGGCGAAGCCAGGTTCATTTAACAACTGTGTTACTAACTTAACACCTGCCTCGATTCACTTAACAACTGTGGTAAGAAAAGTCATAAGACGGGGCACAATTCCATTTATCAAGATACTTTCCCGGGCGGGGGGGGGGGGGGTTTACAGCACCCAGTCCCTGTCTTTTGAGTCATTCGACCTTCGTCCGCCTAGGAAAGCTCGTTCCCTCTTCCTTGCTTAAGCATCAACGTCCCAAAGTCTGAAGCCACTGCGGTGTCTGGCTTTGGCTTATTAGAGGTGGTCGATTGCTGGCAAGGCGCCGTTTCGGGGTTGTTTTTTATTTTCCTTTCCTTTTTTTTTGGCTTGTCTCTTACGAACGGTACGTCAATGTCGTTGATCTCTCACTGTGCCTGTCGATGGCCGCTTGCCAGGCCTCTGGGAAACACTCTTGCAGACTCTTGCAGTAATCCAACCTCCGTCTTTGTTTCTTCAGAGAAGCCCTTGGTGTTGCCCTACAAACCTCCCGGCTGCTCCGAGGTGTATTACGTTCCCTGTGGAAAAGGAACCTTAAAACTCTCACGGGTCCGGTCTGAGACCACTGTGGAGAGCTCCCATTCAGGTATGTTCGCCTCTAAGCCCCACCATGATTTCTTGCATTTTAGAGCCGCCTCGACTTCTAAAACTAAACGTCGGGATTTGAAGAAACGGGAGGCGTCGTTTTGGATGGCTGCCGAACAGATGGGAGGTCATTTAAACCGCCGTTGCGTTTCGGTTAGAATTACAATGGGATGAACAACTGAGGATTTCCTGAGCTAACGGGAAGCGATAAGAGCAGAAGCTACAGACGTGCCAGACCTTCATCCTCCTCTCTTTAGTTTAATATTACTCCACATTATAGCTGTTCTGCGGCCTTTTCTAATCCGATTTGCCGTCTTTTTTTTCTTCCAGTTTCTCTCTTTTCTGAACGTTATCCCTACGGCTCTCTTTCCACACAGGCTCCAACGACGCCGTCCCTCCGGATTTCCCCCCGCAGGTCCTGGGTTCGAGGAAGGATCATCCTTCGGACATGGCAATCGTCAGACACAAAGAGGGCATTTATAGTAAGACGGCCGCTCCCAGGGTGGCCTGGATGGAGGAGAAAGCGGGGGCAGCGGCACCGACGGTGGTCGGTCCCAGAGGTAATCCGTTCCTGGTGATTTAGAGCAGGGGTGTCAAACTTGATTTCCTTGAGAGCCGCATCAGGGCTTGCGCTTGACCTTGGGGGCTTTGAGCGGAGGTGTGTGTGGCCACCTTGATACCGCTTGTGTTGGGGGCAGCCTCCCCCTCAGGCTTCGTTTTCGGTTGTGATGGCCTCCTCCAGCTCTCTGCAGCGAAAACGTAGCTCGGGAGGGTTGTGCGTGGTGCTCCTGAGCTCCTTTCCTTTGGCAGAGCGCTGCAGGAGGCAGTTGCAGCCGAAAACGGAGCTCAGGAGAGCCGTGCACAGTGCTCCTGAGCTCCTTTCCTTTGGCAGAGCGCTGCAGGAGGCCACCACAACCAAAAACGGAGCTCGGGAGAGCCGTGCGCAGTGTTCCTGAGCTCCTTTCCTTTGGCAGAGCGCTGCAGGAGGCTACCACAACCAAAAACGAAGCTCGGGAGAGCCGTGCGCAGTGCTCCTGAGCTCCTTTCCTTTGGCAGAGCGCTGCAAGAGGCCACCACAACCAAAAACAGAGCTCGGGAGAGCCGTGCGCAGTGCTCCTGAGTTCCTTTCCTTTGGCAGAGCGCTGTAGGAGGCAGGTGCAGCCGAAAACGGAGCTCATGAGAGCTGCCGGCAGCGCTCTTCGTCCCAAGCTCCGTTTTCGCTGGCAGAGGCACTGTGGGCCGGTCCTTGCGCTGTTTCCAGGGCGTTCCCGTGGGCCAGATCTAAGCCTCCCTCTGGCCAGATCCTCCCTGGAGGCCTTGAGTTTGGCACCCCTGATTTAGAGTGTCTTTAGCAGCGCTCTTTCTCCAACTTTCCCCTTTGAAGCCGGGTGGGCTTTGACTCCCAGAATTTCCCCCAGCCAGCGTACTTCGCACAAGGACTCCTCGGCGTATAACAGTTCACTTAGCAACTGTCCACAGTTACAACAGCACGACTGTTGCAGCCTCCCCGGGGTCGGACGATTTACATTCAGGTGCTTGAGACAACTGATTCACATTTAATGACGGTCACAGCGTCCCTGGGGTGTGTGTGGGGGTGTGTCACACGATCTTGACGGGTGATGTTGACAGGGAAGCAAGAGTCAGTTAACCACCGTGAAAACAAACGTCGTAAAACGGGACAAAACTCACTTCCCCCGTGTCACGCTTCAAGATATACCTTTGGGGCTCAGTTGTGGTCATAACTTGAGGACTACTTGCAGGGGTGGGATTCCAAAAATCCCAGTAACCGGTTCGCTGCCTGGTTGCTGGGTGGGCGTGGCCATGGTGGGCGGGGCCTACCGGAATTTCCTGTTTTTGGCTTCCGGTGGACCCGCAGAAGCCGGCGGTGGCCGTTTTCGCCATCCCAAGGGTCCAGAGCCCTCCCCTGGGCCTCTGGGATGGTAAAAAATAGCCTCCCCTGGGCTGTGGAGGCCCACCGGAAGCTGGAAACAGGCCCGTTTCCCCCCACCTGCCAGAGCTTCCGTGTGAGCCCTGCGCTTGCCTGCATCCAAAATGGGCCGCGTGGAGACTCCCGGGCGGGGCAGGTTGGGCGGGGCAAGGAGGACGGTTGAAATACTGGTTCGGCGAACCAGCTGTAACTTTAACATCCAGTTCGCCCGAACCGATCCGAACCGGTAGAATCTCACCCCTGGCTACCTGTGTTGGATTTAACAGATAACAGATAATCAGAATTGGAAGGGACCTTGTAGGTCATCTAGTCTAACCCCCCTACCCGAGCGGGAGACCCTACACCATTTCTGACAGATAGAAGTCCAGTCTCTTCTTGAAAGCCTCCAGTGTTGAAGCTCTCATGACTTCTGAAGGCAACTTCTGTTCCATTAGTTGATTGTTCTCCCTGTCAGAAACTTCCTCCTTATTTCCAGGTTGAATCTCTCTCCTTGTTCAGTTTCCATCCTTTATTCCTTTTCTGGCCTTCAGGTGCCTTGGAGAATAGTTTGACCCCTTCCTCCTCTCTGGGGGAGCCCCTCAAATATTGGAAGAAGAAAATATTGGCTCTCCTGCCTCCCCTGGTCCTGCTCTTCCCTAGACTAGCCAGGCCCAGTTCCTGCAACCGTTCATCGTATGTTTTAGTCTCCAGGCCTTTGA
This sequence comes from Pseudonaja textilis, assembly GCF_900518735.1. The sequence goes on from NW_020769511.1 coordinate 525,016, forward strand.
TCATCTTAGACAGATTCAGATTAACAGAGTTGGAACGGACCTTGTAGGTCATCTAGTCCAACCCCCCACCCAAGCAGGAGACCCTACACCATTTCTGACAGATGGGAGTCCAATCTCTTCTTGAAAGTCTCAAGTGATGAAGCTCCCACAACTTCTGAGGGCAACTTCTGTTCCATGGGTGGATTGTTCTCCCTGTCAGAAAGTTTCCCCTTATTTCCAGGTTGAATCTCTCCTTGTTCCATTTCCATCCATTCTTCCTTGTCTGGCCTAAAGTAGGCCAGACAAGGAATAATGGATGGAAACGGAACAAGGAGAGATTTATTTGTATAACTCGGTCCCGTTTTTTGAATTCTCTCCTCGTCCTTCCAAAACCCCTTTATCTGTCTTTCCCAGCTACCCACCTTCGTGGCGCCTTGTGTCATCTTGGGTGTCCGTACGGAAGGACAAATCCTTCCAACTGCGTAGCATTTGCAGACTTGGAGATCCCGGGCAGCTATATTGTCAAAACAAGATTTTTGTTCTGGGACCGCGATCCTTCGGGGTTTCCCAGGTGGAAAAAGCCACGTTGGGTCCTTCAAGAGGAAAGATCGGTGATGGGTGTAGTGTGGGTTGAGGCGATGAGGTCACAGTGGTTGCCACTGAAGAGTGTCAGGCAACTTGCGCATGGGCAGGTTGGACACACCAACGGGCCCCCTGGTTGAGGATCCCCTGCAGGGTATGTTTCTTCAGCAAAATCACTCAGAATAGAGCTGCAAGGGGCCTTGGAGGTCTTCTAGTCCAGTCCTGTCTCAGACAAGTGACTGTCCGGTCTCTTCCTCCAGGGATGGAGCACCCACCATTTCTGGTGGCAGGCTGTTCCACTGGTTAATTGTCCTCATTTTCGAGAAATTTCTCCTTAGTTCCAGGTTGGTTCTCTCCTTGATTAGTTTCCATGCATTGTTTCTTGTCCTGCCTTCGGGGGCTTTGAGGAATAAATGGGAATCCCCTCACCCCTCTTCTTCTTCTCCTTTGGGGCAGCCCCTCAAAAGTTGGACCCTTTCTATCACATCCCTCCTAGTTCTTCTGATCTGTCGATAGCACAGAGTTTAGGCACTGATAGCGACCAGGCTTTGACTCCGGATGTTGGTTCTTAAAACTTAGAACCTAGAATAATAGGGTTATAAGGGACCTGGGGAGGTCTTCTAGTCCAACCCCTCTGCTCAAACAGGAGGCGCTGTGTTCTTCTGCATAAACCAATCTCTCCTTAAAAGCCTCCAAGGTTGGAGCGCCCACAATGTCCATCCCTTGCTTCTTGTCCTGCTTTTGGGTGCTTGGAAAATAAGTTGACCCCCCTCTTCTTTGTGGCAGCTCTTCAAATATTGAAAGACAGCTATTGTTGTTGTTAATCTTTGGTGAGATTCACATCCTTTGGGGCTGGTTGGTAGCTCAACCGCTCGAGTCCTAACCAAGGACCTAGGAACTGTTCAGGTAGCGTCGGAGGATATAAGCTGTTCCAAATAGGGTGGTTTTTTGTAGAATCAGGGTATTCAAGTCTGATAAATTCAGGATTTCCAAATAGCGAGGCAGCCCTTTAGGTCTTGCTCCAAGGGCTCCAATCACAATTGGAGTAACGCACAATTTCTTTTTCCAAAGTCGCTCAACTTCAATTTGTAAGTCCCGATACTTTGTGATTTTTTTCTTGCTGCGTGTCTTCAATTCGTGCGTCACCAGGTATTGCCATGTCAATGAACCAAATCCTTTTTCTTCTCAACTATTGTTACGTCAGGTGTGTGGTGGGCCAAGTGCCCGTCCGTCTGAATTCAGAAGTCCTGCAAGATCTTGGCTTTTCCATTCTCCAGAACCTTCTCAACCTGATATTCCCAGTAGTTGTTACTATACTCAAACCCAAACTTTTGGCACGGTTTCCAGTGAACAATTTTAGCAACTCGGTTATTATTATTTTATTTTATTTTATTTTATTGTTACATAATAAGTGTTCCTGCTCATTAATGGGGCCATTTAGAATTTCTCCCATCTTTTTGAAAGAAGTCTGTAGATTCTCCCAGACTCCCATTATCCCTTTTCGTGACCTTCCCACGAGCAAATCCAAGGGGGAACTAAATCACAACCTAATTTAAGAACTGCAGCGATTCACTTAACGAAGGTGGTGAGGGAAGTCCTAAAATGGGACAGAGCTCACTGAGGGAATTTCTCACTTAACAACATACACTTGGGGCTCAATTGTGGTCGTCCGTTGAGGACTACCTGTCCTATCCACTCCTCACCCCCCACCACCCCCGCCATCCTATCAGAATCTGTCCTTCCACACGCACCCAGTCTCAGCTGGCAGTACTTTATCCTTCCATCCTCCCCACCCCTATCAGAACCAGGGATGGGCTGCTCGGGGTTTGCAGGGGTTTGGGGGAGCCCCTAGCTAAGATTCTGTGTATGTGAGGACCCCAAGGGGCGTGGCACAAAGGCAACACAGTCAAAATAAGCAAGAAGAACCCCTTTATTATCTCCAGTTTTGCCCCCCATGTCCAGGTTACTTTCAGCTGGAGAAAAACTGTCCCAGGAACAGCCTTTTAAGTGGAGGAAATTCAGTCTGAAAACAAAGTACACACAAACTACAGTATAACTAAAAATCCACACAAACCAGGCTGCAGTAATTAACTTTGACAGGGCAGGAGAAGGAATTGCAGACTTGAAAGGCCAGCAAAACACACACAGTTGGGAAGATGCCAAGAACCCAGATAAGCCTCCACGATACCAGATAAATTCCTGATTTGCTCCCAACAACTTTCTGTGCGCAGCTTCCCTTTTTAAGCACTGGGTTCCCAGCTGCAGCTAAGGAAGGGAATCAGGGCCCTTCCCTCCCCCGTAAGCCACGCAACCCACGTTGCTCCCTTCTCCATTCCTCCCTGCGTCCCTTAGGACGAAGAGCGGGTGGACCTGGGTCTTCCTCCAAATTCCCTCTCCCTTGTTCTCCCTCTCCCCTGCTCTGCCCAGCTGGGCTGTGCTCTTCCACAGCCAACGGAGCCACGTTCCCACTCCCTGTCAGCTGCTCGGCCTCCCGCTCCGAATCAGATTCTGACGGGCTTGACAGTTCAGAGGACCCCCAAATCCCACTCCTGGCTGGCCCCACCCTCCTCCATTCTCAGGCGTCCCCACATGGCCCATTTTGGATGCAGGGAAGTGCAGGCCGTGCACGGAGGCTCGGGGAGGGTGAAAAACGGGCCTCCCAGAAGTTTCGAAAGGCCAGAAACAGGCCCATTTCTGGCTTCCAGTGAGCCTCCGGAACCCGGAGAGGGCAAAAACGCCAGCGCCCCCACCCCCCTCACCGTGGTGCAGGAGGCCCACTACGCCACGCCCACCATGGCCACGCCCATGAGAACCCTTTGTTAAAATTTCCGAAGCCATCCCTGATCAGAACCAGTGAAGTTTCTTGGATGAGAAGGGAAACACTTTCTTCTTCTTCTTCTTCTTCTTCTTCTTCTTCTTCTTCTTCTTCTTCTTCTTCTTCTTCTTCTTCTTCTTCTTCTTCTTCTTCTTCTTCTTCTTCTTCTTCTTCTTCTTCTTCCTCCTCCTCCTCTTCTTCCTCTTCCTCTTCCTC
>NW_020769511.1:528707-542867 GCF_900518735.1 Pseudonaja textilis
CTTCTTCTTCTTCTTCTTCTTCCTCTTCCTCTTCCTCTTCCTCTTCCTCAGATAAAAAGAAAAACAGTCCAGTTGCCTTTTGAAGCAAAGAAAGAAAAAAGCACCTCTGAGACAAACTATGACCTGGATGACTGAGAATCTCCATAGACAGACAGAATCTTGCCAGATTAAAGCCATTTTCTGCATAACTGTAGATCAGAGGTAGCCAACCTCGGCAACGTTAGTTAAGCCCCCTGTGGACCAACGCCCAGAATTCCCCAGCCGACATAAAGTCCCCAAAGTCTTAAAAGTTGCCACGGTTGGATCCCCCTGACTTAACAGTTATGCAGATCATGGCTTCCGTCCGGCAAGATTCTGTCCGTAAGCGCACAGCGATTCCAAACAATTCCTCCGCAGTCCTCCAGCTGTCGTCCCGTGTTTCTTTGGACCCGCTGCGAATGTCAACAGCCACGCGGTATAAAAAATAACGCTTCTCTCCTGAATGAATGCTGAAGATCTCTAATTGATCCTTTTTTTTTCTTCCCTTGATCCCTTTCCCCTTTTGCTTAGGTGGCCGGAATCCCTCGGGATCACTCCGAACTTCCCAGCCTGCCTATGAATCGGATCAGCCTCCTCTGAAGTCGTTTTTGAAGGATGATCCAAATCCCGCTCCCGGGAACAAGGCTTTGGGACAAGTGGATGCGGCTTCTGGTGGGCCAGCTCCTTCCCCCCAAGATTTACAGCCACGTAAGGGGATCCTAGAGAGCAGCCCTTCCCCACGGTCCGCTCTGCACCCGTCCCAAAGGGACGAATGCTTTATCCCACTGACGGGTGAGGTAGATTATAGTTTCCTTGAGGAAATAAAATCCAAGCAGGCTTCCCGACGAGACTGGGCCGAGGCCCAAACGACGAGCTCGGGAAGAGCGAGCCAACTTCCTCCAGGAAGCCGGTCGATTAAGGAGAAGTGGGTAGCGGATCTGCCAAGGGGGCCAAGCACCCATCGAAGCAGCCCTTTAGATGTTCTTTGGGCCAAGTATTTGGAGCGACAGAACCAGCAGCAGCAGCTGAAGCCCATCGAAAGCAACCACAAAACTCAGCTCTCGCTGGTGGAGCGGCTGGACCGCCTGGCCCGCCTCCTGCAAAATCCCCTCCGTCATTCCCTGGCTCTTGCCCTGGAGGACCAGAAGGAGCCCAGGAGGAGAGCAGCCCGGCTAGGCAGCCCGCGAGGCAAAAAGATGGCGGCCAGGAAGAAAGCAGCGTTGCGGCCCAGTGTGGAGACGTCGGAGGAAGCCCTGGTGGGTCCCCGTGGCGCCTGGCCGTCCAAATCCCGGCACCCGAAAACCGGCCACGGCGGGGCTGTTGAACCCGGGGCTCGAAACCGGGACGGGGGCCCGGCCTCTGAGACGCCGAGCGAGACGTCTTCGGACCTGAGACCGAGGAGAGACGCCAGCGTGGCGACCGGCGTGACCTCCGAGTCCGAAGGGACTCGGCTCGAGACCGAAAGCGCCACGGCGACCGAGGGCAGCGAGTCGGCGTCGACCATCAACACGGCCAGGTTGATCCGGGCTTTCGGGCAGGAGCGAGTGGAGGTGTCTCCCAAACTCTCCCAGCTCTACAGCACCATCGACTTGCAAAAGACGCGCTTGGAGAGCTGGCCCAAGCGGGGTAGGAGAGCCAAGGGGGATGGCGGCGGCTACCCGAAAATGGTTCACCTCGAACGAAAAGGGAACGAGGCCCAGGTAGGCGATGGAACCGCAGGCCGGCTTTGTCTCCCCACTCTGGGATTTACACATCGGGCCGTGGGGGCCTGGCAGGCAGATAAGCCATTGTGGGGGGACCTTGGTGCTCTCTGAGCTTGGTAGATTTCCTCGCAGACCTTTCATTACCCAGGTGGGTAACATCATCAGTGCTAAGGTTGACGCTAATGACACACTGAGGATGTTACCTACTTGGATAATGAAACATCGGTAAGAAAACCATCAAGCTCAGAGAGCACCAAGCATCCCACAGTCATTATTTTCCTCCTCCTCCCCCTCCTCCCTCCTCCCTCTTCCTCTTCCTCCCTGGACACCAATCTCTCTTCTAGCACTGATGATGTTCCCTAGCTGGATAATGAAACATCTTTAAGAAAAGGACCAAGCTGAGAGAGTATCAAGCACCCCACAGTCCTCCTCCTTCCTCCCTTCCATTCGTCCTCCTTCTCCTCATTTTATTTTCCTTCCATCCTCCTTCGCTGCCTTCTAGCACTGATGATTTTACCTAGTTGGGTGATGAAATGTCTGCATGAAAACCATTAAGTTCAGAGAGCATCAAGGACCCCCCAGTCCTCCTCCTCCTCCTCCTCCTCCTCCTCTCCCCTGTTCCACATGGACCCATGAATAATTGCCAGAAAGCCGGCAGTTGCAATTCATTTGGTCGCACCCATCGTTTTCCGTCCTCCTCTTTACCGCAAAGCCAAATAAAAATCAGCTTGGGGTTTATTTTTTTGTAAATAAAAGATAAACCCGACAGACGCTGCAATAGCCGCCGCTCGCTCCATTACGAAGAAAAGAATACTGCGGTGAAATGACATGGTATTTAAGCAACAGCAGTTGTCTTTGTGTAAAACTCGAGATTGGGATAATTAACTCCATTTTTTAAAAAAAAATCCTGCACAAAAACGACTCCCACAGAATTTCCCCCCCCCCCTCTCCCCCCGAAAGAAATGTCTTCCAGCCTCTTCATTTGCCAGTCAATTATATCAATTAAGCAGGAGCAATTATTAAAGATAACAGTTCTGCGGCCTGTTAAACACCGACTTGCACAGATGTTCCTGCTAAGATAACCAAACAGGCCATGTGCGGAAACAGACCCAGGAAAAATCGGGATGCTTGTTATAACATCTGTCTCTCTCCCTTTTAATGACCCAAAGGGACGTGGCAGAAAGGCAACCCAGCCAGATAATCCGTAGAAGTCCCTTTATTAGTTCCAACTTTGTCCCCAATGTCCTGGTTACCTTGTGGGCTGGAGAAAAAATCTCCCAGGAACAGTTTTTGGCTGCAGAGAATCAAGTCCAAAACATGGTCAACTAAAACTGTAACTATTAGTCCAATCAAGGCAAAATGAGGTCATTAGTCCGGCAGGGCAAGAGAAGGAATTCCAGATGTGAAGGAACGGCACTAATTCAACATGGTTGGGAGGATGCCGGGAACACAGATAACCACAGTCACCACAAGATAAAACTCAACGTTTCCTCCCAACAGCTACTGCACTTAGCTTGCGTCTCTTTTAAACTCTCTTCTCAGCTGTGGCTAAGGAAGGGAATCAGGGCCCTTTCCTTCCCTGTAAGCCATGCAACCCCCGTTGCTCCCTTCTCCGTTCCTCCCTGCGTGCCCTAGGATGAAGAGGGGGTGGGCCTGGGTCTTCCTCTGAACTCCCATCTCCCTTGTTCTACCTCTCCCCTGCTCTGCCCAGCCGGACCTTGCTCTTCCCCAGTTTCCTCCCCAGCCAACGGAGCCACTTTCCCGCTCCCTGTCGGCTCCTCCTCTTCCTCCTCCTCTGATTCAGACTCCGACAAGGGTATGACACTCCCACTGCCACCTTTTTTTTACAAGTAGTCCTGAACTTACGACCGCAACTGAGCCGCAAATTTGGGTTGCTGAGGAATAAGTCTTAAGTGAGTTTGGCTTCCATTTTACGACCATCCTGGCCACGTTTGTTAAGGGGAAATCGCTGCCGTTGTTAAATTAATAACCCGGTCGATAAGCGAATCCGGATTCCTTCTCGACTTTGCCTGTCAGAAAGTCGTAAGAGGGGAATCACACGAAACGCCCCCCCCCTTCTCCAGGGACATTGCCACTGTCATAAATGTGAGTCAGCTGCCCAAGCGTCCGAATGTAAATCACAGGACCGTTGGGGGGGAATGTTGCAGCGGTCGTGTGAAAAACGGCCACGAGTCACATTTTTCCAGGACCATCGTAACTTTGAACGGTCGCTAAGTGAACTATTCCCAATTATCTTCCCTCTCTTTGGTGGCAGGCAGACAATACAGGTTAGTCCTCACCTTATGATCTGAATGGAGCCCCAAATTTCGGTTGCTAAGAGAGAGACAGTCACTCAGTGAATTCCCCACCCCCACCATGTTACGACCTTTCTTGCCACCGTCGTTAAACGGAATCCCTGGAAGTCAGTTAAGCCAATCCGGCTTCCCTATTGACTTACCTCGTCAGAATGACCCGTCATAAAGATGAGTTAATTGCCAAGCCTTTGAATTTGGATCAGGTGACCCTGGGGAAATGCTGCAACGGTCGTAAGTCTGAAAAAAATGGTCTTAAATCTCTCCGTCGAAGCCGCTGTAGCTTTGAACGGTCACTAAATGAACTCTGCTAGATGGAGAACTACCTGTGATGGGTTACGTCGTAGGCCTGAATTAGCTCTGGCTGCCTTTACCTATTCAGTTACAGCTGTGCAAAAGTCCTGCACGCTGTACAGTTTACAGTTTCCGGTTTATGACATTTTTTTTTGGATAGGCCATTGATTTGATGATATCTTATGCTAACTGCTATGCAAATATTGTTATATTTAAATAAACACTGGTGGCTTTTAAGTGAAAAGCAGAAGCTTTTTGCACTTTGGTGCTGTTTGGGTGGGGGTTGTAAATTTGCTTGCAGGCTTACAACGCCCGCCTACAATGATTATGAGAACAGATTTACTGTTGCATACCCACAAGGTGGCACAGGTGTTGCAGTGACTAAGGCCGGTGCTAGTGTTCTGTTAACATTTTTATTGTTCGTGGCCCTGAAAGGGACTGTTGAGGTCAGTGGCCCGCAACCTTTTTTGTGCCGCGGCCCAGTACCGGCATCACAAAATGATCCGCGGCCCGGTACTGGCATCAGCACGCATGGCAAGGAAAGGTGAGCCGAGCGACGGGCCAGCCAGCCGTCCTCCGCTTCTCCCCGCCACCTTTAACTCCTCCTTTGTACCTTTGTCGATGGGCTTCGCTTTGGGACGGTCGCTCGGCTCGCCTTGCCTTGGGTGCTGAAAGAATCCTTGCGCCTTAGTTTCGTTCGAAGCACCCCCCCCCTTCGATGAAACTAAGGCGTGAGGATTCCTTCAGGACCCAAACGCCGCTTTGCAACCGGAAAAGCTCACCTGGAAGCTCTTTCTCATCAAAACAAGATGGCGGCGCCCAGCAAACCGGCGGCCCGGTAGGAAATGTTCCACGGACCGGGACCGGTCCGTGGCCTGGTGATTGGGGACCCCTGGTTTAGGTAACCAAAACATGGTTCCTAATATGAAATTGGCCAGCCCTCATTGCTGTAGGTATTGTCCCCTCTGCAAAGGTCAGGGCTGAGATTCACAGTCTCACCTGCCGTTCCTGTGAACCTGCTAAATGCCAACTTTACACCTTGCCTTCTGACCAGCGCGCGGACAGAAGGCAAAGGGGTAAGCCAGCAGTCTGTGGCGTGCAGGCTGGCTCCGTCGTCTTGGGAGTCATGCCAAGGGCAGGTGTTGGCCTGAGGTCATCCTAAAGTCCTCGCTTCGTTGTCCTTCGATGGTCTGTTAAGACAGCCAAGGAGGACAGTGGGGTCCTGGGAGCCCGCCCAGAAGTTTGGTGCAGACGTTTTGTGACCCAACTAGGTCGCACGGCATAAGGGCTAGAAGGTAGGGGGAGCTTGCTGAGAAGAGGAGGAGGCGGAGATTGGCTGTTTTTGTGCAGACATTTCACTACCCAACTAGGTAACATCATCAGTGCTGGAAGGAAGTGGAGATTGTGGAGAGGAGGAGGAAGAGGAGGAGGAGGAAGAGGGGGAAAATGATTGTGGGGTCCTTGGTGCTCTCTGAGCTCGGTAAGTTTTCTTGCCGACGTTTCATGACCCAACTAGGTAACCTCATCAGTGCTAGAAGGAAGTGGGGTTTGTGAAGATGAGGAGGAGGAGGAGGACTGTGGGGTCCTTGGTGCTCTCTGAGCCGGGTGGTTTTCTTGCAGACGTTTCGTGACCCAACCAGGTAACATCAGTGCTAGAAGGGAGGAGGGTTTGCAGGGAGGAAGAGGAGGAAAATAACTGTGGGGTCCTTGGTGCTCTCTGAGGTTGATGGGTTTTTTTTTGCAGATGTTTCATGACCCAACTAGGTAACATCATCAGTGCTAGGAGGAAATAGGGAGGAGGAGGAGGAGGAGAGCTGGGAGGTCCTTGGTGCTCTCTGCGCTTGGTTTTCTTCCGGACATTTCATTACCAAAATAACTAACACCATCAGTGCCAGAAGGGAGGGGGGCGGGTTTTCCTCTCTATTTATATATTGCCCTGTCAATATTCTTGAGAGTATTGAGCGGTTTTGTTGCAGGCATTTCGTGACCAACTAGGTGACATTATCAGGGCTAGAAGGGAGTGGGGTTTGTGGGGAGGAAGGGGACTGTGCAGTCCTTGATGCTGTCTCAGCTTGGTGGTTTTCTTGCAAATGTTTCAGTACCAAACTAGCTAACATCATCAGTTTAGCACTGATGATGTTACCTAGTTGGGTCATGAGATGTCTGCAGGAGAACAGCCCAGGAGAGCACTACGGCCCCCATAGTTCTCCTCCTCTTCCTCTCCCTCCTCTCCACAAAACCATTCCCTTCTAGCACTCATGACATTACCTAGTTGGGTAATGAGACGTCTGCCAGAGAACAGCCAAGTTCAGAGAGCACTAAGGCCCCCACAGTTCTCCTATTCCTCCCCCTCCCTCCTCCCCCTCTCCCTCCTCCTCTCCACAAAACTTATTCCCGTCTAGGACCGATGACGTTACCTAGTGTGGTAATGAGACGTCTGCAAGGGAACCACCAATCTCAAGAGAGCACCCAGGACCCCACAGTTGCTCCTCCGCCTCCTCCTGTCCTCAAACCTCACCCCATCCTCTCAAACCCCCGTCCTCCGTTTTGTCTTTCAGCCCAGCCCGTCTTCCACGTCCTCCGATTCCGCCTCGAGCCTCGGCAGTTCCCATGGGCCGAGCCTGGCCCTGAGCAGCAAGCGGATGTCCCATAAGGCCGTCCAGGCAGGTGAGTCGCTTCGGTTCGGCCGTCTCCTCCCAGGCTGGTTTCTTAGCAGAGTCTTTGGCCTCCAGAGCGTTTCACCAAGAAGAAGAAGTCGAATTCAAAAGACTTTGTAGTCTCTTTTGTGCCCTAACCCTTTCCAGTTCTTTTTTTAAAAAAAATACTTTATTGGGTTTTTTCTTTTTACATATCTCAGTCACTTAATAAACAGCACTATGACATTTTATGTACTATTTTTATATCCTATCCAATACAATCTATACGTTCTATTTCCATACTATCTACATCTATTTTATACGCTTTCTTTTCTTATTTCTATTGTCTATCCAATGATACCATTTCTCCCATATTGCATAATTGTGACGACCCAGGAAGCGGCGCACATGTAATAAATTTCCAAACGTAAATAAATTTCCTTTAATGTCTCCGACTTGGCTTCACGGGTTCAATCGTGCGCAGTTAGAGATTAAACTCTTTCCAAAATAGTCTCCAAAAGAAAGGAATACAGTCCAAACTCAAAGAACCGATAACGGAGCAATAAAAAAAACCCAAAACAAACCTCACTGAAGAAAGTTCCACGACAGAGCAGGATAATTAATTACAAACTTCAAGAAGATAACAAGGCACAGTCCGTTGGAAGAACGCCAGCCAAGATAAACCTCAGCCAGGAATAAAACACGCTTTGCTTCTAGCAACGCTGTGTTTTAAATATCCCTCCTTTATACTCTTCCCCTCAGCTGCAGCCAATGAAGGGGATCATGACTGCTTCCTCTCCCATAAGCCATGTTGTTCCCTTCTCCGTTCCTCCCTGTGGGCCCTAGGATAATCTTCCTCTGAATGCCCAGCCAGTCTGTGCTGTTCCCTGGTTTCCTCTACAATCTCCGGAGCCACATTTCCACTCCCTGTCGGCTGTTCCTCCTCTCCCTCGGAGTCAGTCTAGTCTCCATCAGGGGCGTGACAATAATATTCTGAATCTACTTTCCCTTTTAGTTCTATAGTCAATTTATCCATTTCCGCACACTCAAATTTATTTTTTAATTACTAAGCCTTCGGATGCAATTCTTGCTGCTGTTAATATTGATTATCCCTAGAAGAAATAATTCTGGTACAAAAAAAAATCTAATTAATTAACCCGATTAATTCCTGTAACCACATTTATATTTCTTCCAATATTTTTTTTTCACTTCAGGGCCTAACTTATCAGTTCTTAACTTCTGCCTTGCTTAATGGAGGTCTGACTGGCGTGGAGACGGAACCGACTTTGGAGAAGCCTCAGATCCTCCTGGATTTGAAGTCGATCTGAAGTCGATTCTTCCTCCTTGGAAGTTTCTTGCCTTTTGTGTTCTGGACAACACAAGGTAGATTTATGAACCGGAATTATTTTTACTTGGAATTATGCCAAGAAGATATAGTGAAGCAGAGATTTATCTAATAGTGCACATTATCACGGCAGCAAGAAGGATTTTTTTCCCCCAAGATGGAAAGGTTAGAGAAATTCCCGACGGAAGGTGAGGTGATAAAGAAGATAATGATACGTGCTGAAATGGACAGATTGACTCTGGAATTAAAAAAAAAACTAAGGATGAGACAGAATTTTATCAATGGTCGGAAAAGAAAGGAAGGACCCAGAATAAAAAAATAAACAGGATTTGTAGAAGGGGTAATTACAGATTAAAAACTAACTACAAATGTATATAAGATGTATGACAAAAAGGAATGTCGGGATGATCCCAAGTGTCCAATGTTTTAATAATTTAATCAATCAAATATGTTAAAAAAAATAAAATTTACATCCTTCACATTCTATGCAGTTGAATTGAAATCCCCAGATATTGCACATTCATATTGTCCTATTCAGTAGAATTCAATAGAGTTACTGCCCTGGGATAGAAGCTGTTTTTTTTCAGCCTATTTGTCCTTGTTTTTATTATTATCCTGTACCATCTGCCAGATGGTAATAGTTCAAAAAAAGGGTGCCCTAGTCCAAAACGTGGTCAACAAAAACTGTAACTATAAGTCCAATCAAGGCAAGATGAGGTCATTAGTCCGGAAGGGCAAGAGAAGGAATTCCAGATGTGAAGAAACGGCGGTAATTCAACCCAGTTGGGAAGGCGCCAGGAACGCAGAGAACCAAAGTCAACACATGATAAACTCACATTTGTTCCCAGCAGGTGCCGCTCTCAGCTTGCATCTCTTTTAAACTCTCATTCCCAGGTGTGGCTAATGAAGGGAATCAGGGCCTTTTCCTCGCCCGTAAGCCACGCCACCCCTGTTGCTCCCTTCTCCGTTCTTCCCTAAGTGCCCTAGGATAAAGAGGGGGTGGGCCTGGGTCTTCCTCTGAACCCCCCTCTCCCTTGTTCTCCCTCTCCCCTGCTCTGCCCAGCGCGGACTTTGCCCTTCTCTAGTTTCCTCCACAGCCAACGGATCCACGCTCCCACTCCGTGAATTCAGACTCCGACAGGGGCATGACACACTGGGTGTCCTTTATTGCCCTTGTTGCTAGCATGACCTTCCCTGGTCTCCCCCTCCCGAATCCTCCCTCCCCAAAGAGTCCCCGAGAGGCCCATGATCCACAGCACCAGCCGATGGGGTTGCCCCATCGGGGAGACCAACCGTGTTTTCCTTTGATTCCCCCTGACCCAGGAGACTTTGAGATTGTGAACAGCGCCACCAAGAAGCACACTCGCGACGTGGGCTTGACTTTCCCCACCCCGACTGCAAGCCAAGCCACGCTCCACGGAGGGTCGAGGAGCAGGGCAGAGCAGGGGCTGGCTCAGCACCATGGGCTGTCGGCAGAAAGCGAGGAGCAGCAGAAGTGGCAGCCGGGCAGCTTTCTGGAAGGGAGGAGGCCCAGAAGGAGCCGGTCGCAGTGGACGCAAGGTCTCTGTAAAGGCTGTGTGTGTGTGTGTGTGTTAGACTGTATCGGTTTGGGCTGCGTTGCAAGAGCCAGCATGGTGCAGTGCCAAACCTGCCTGACTAGAGACCGGGCGGCAGTGAGTTCTAGTCCTCTCTGACTCTCAAAGCTGGCTGGGTTTTATTCTAGGTATCCCCCCCCCCCTCTCTCTCTCAGCCCAGCCCACCTCCTAAGGTGGTTGTGTTTGTAGAGAAAAGAGGAGGTGGGAGCATTGGGGACACACACTGCCTTCACCTTCTTCTTTTAACAAACCCATAATCCCTTGCAGGGTGGAGTCTGGGCTACCTAATGCAGCTAGCAGAGTGTTTTACTGGCCAGATGCCCTTCCTGTTGCCAGCGCGGAGTTTTGTTCGGCAGGTCTATTCTCATTGTGCCCAGAGAGAGAGAAATATCTGTCTCTACCCAGGATCGAACTCAATGGGAGGCAGAGAAGAGATGGGGTTGGCGGAGCCAGTCAGAGGCGGGATTGGCTGGTTCTCCCAAATAATTATTCAAAATTTCCACTACCGGTTCTCTAGAACCAGTCTCAACCGGCTGAATCCCACCTCTATCTATCTATCTATCTATCTATCTATCTATCTATCTATCTATCTATCTATCTATCTATCTATCTATCTTTTCTATTTATCTATCTTTTCTATCTATCTATTTATCTATCTATCTATCTATCTATCTTTTCTATTTATCTATCTTTTCTATCTATCTATATCTATCTATCTATCTATCTATCTTTTCTATTATCTATCTATTTATCTATCTATCTATCTATCTATCTATCTATCTATCTATCTATCTTTTCTATTATCTATCTATCTTTCTCTCTCTCTCTCTCTCTCTCTCTCTCTCTCTATTTATCTATCTATCTATCCATCCATCCATCCACCCATCCATCCACCCATCCATCCATCCATCCCAGATAAAGCCTACAAACTTGAAATTTGGCACATATTCTTGGCTTCTAGGGGCTCACTAAGAAGGGATTTTTTGAAATGACCATCAGAGCATTTAGTATTTCCTATATTATTATTATTAACACGCTCTGATGCTAAGGAGTCCTACTCCCCCTCCCTACCTGGAAAGAAATCCCTTCCAAAGACAAAACACAAGCAGAGGAGTTTCAGTTTCACAGCAGCACCAGGCAGCTTTAGTACAGAACAGTTGAGCTAAAAGACTCCTTGCCGTCTCCTTGCTCACACAACAAATACTCTTTCAGTTTCCAAACAGCCCTCAACTCTCTCTCTCACACACTGACATGATGCCAGCCGGATGAATACCGATGGATGCTTGTAGGCAGAGGCAGAATTCCCCTCCCCCTTATTTTCCTCCCCCAAAACCTAAGCCTGACCACATAGTTTCGTAGCCAAGCACGGCGATCGAGCTAGTAAATAAACTCACCACCGTTCTTCTTCTACCCCCATCCAGGCGTGTCTTGGTTCGTCCCGGCAAGAGATCTAAAACCAGATGCCCTGGAAGAGGCCGGGGGTGGCTTCCCACCCGGCCCAGTCCTTGCCTGGTCCGAGCCCCCACCCAGAGGGAAGCCGTGGCGGGAACCTCTCCGCGAGCAGAACTGGCCGGAGCGTCTCGGGGGCCTCCAGGTGCGTCTGGCTGCTCCAGCAAGAGATGTTGAGAATGAGCCTCCCTCCCTTTTGGGGAAAATGACCCTGCAGGTAAAATCCAGGCTTCTGGCTTTGTCCCCTTCCCCCCCTTTACACCCCTCCCCCCACCTCCCCATCCATACTAGAGATCCCGGTGCCAAGGACCAGGCACCGCGGCTCCGTTCCCACTCGGCTGGAAGGAAGCGTAGAGGTCTTCTCTAAGCTCCAGTCACTTAACATAGCTGGCCTTGGATTCATTTAGGGACCGTTCAGAGTTACAACAGCACTGAAACAAGTCCCTTATGATGGTTTTGCATTCTTACCACCGTTGATCGGCTTCCATCCATTATTCCTTGTCAGGCCTTCAGGTGCCTTGGAGAATAGCTTGACCCCTTCCTCCTCCCTGTGGCAGCCCCTCAAATATTGGAAGATGCTCTCCTGTCTCCCCTGGTCTTTCTCTTCACTGGACTAGCCAGGCCCAGTTCCTGCAACTGTTCATCGTATGTTTTAGCCTCCAATCACCCTGGTTGCTCCTCTGTACTTTTTCTAGAGTCTCGGCGTCTTTTTTTTCATCTCTTCTTTGTGGCAAGCCCTGAGATATTGGGAAACTGCTATCATGTCACCCCATCCATCCATTCCTTAAACTAGACATGTCTTCTGTCCATCCATGGCTTGCTCAGATGTCCCTTCCTTCCTTCCTTCCTTCCTTCCTTCCTTCCTTCCTTCCTTCCTTCCTTCCTTCCTTCCTTCCTTCCTTCCTTCCTTCCTTCCTTCCGCCCTCTCTCCCTCCCTCCCTCCCTCCCTCCCTTCCTCTCTCTCTCTCTCTCTCTCTCAGTTCCTGCAACTGTTCATCGTATGTTTTAGTCTCCAGTCCCCTCATCATCCTGGTTTCTTTTCTCTGCACATTTTCTAGAGTCTCAACATCTTTTTTATAATGAGGTGCCCAAAACTGGATGCAGTACACTACCAACAAAAGATTTTGAAGCTTTGTCATTCGCATGACCATTGCTTCGCCGTTGGCCGTAAACTCTTGTCCCGCAGGGAATATCCCGTGGCAAGTTGCCCCGTGGAGAATTGCCCTAGACCCCCCTGCAATCCCCATTTTGCAAACTTACCGGCCGGGGGGGGGGGAGGCGGTGGAGAGCCAGATTTGCTTAACGTCCGCGTGGCCTTGGTGGGTGTGGTTTGCTGGGAGGGCTGTTTTTCACCTTCCTCAGAGTCCGGAGGCCCTCTGGAAGCCGGACACAGGCCCATTTCCGGATAGAAATGGTGTAGAGTGTTGAGGTAAATTCCCCGTTAGGAGAATGAGCACATACAGGGAGTCGTATTTGAGAGAAGTGTTTGAATAATACACACACAGAGCACACAGATACACTGTACAGTAAATGTAGGGTTTTACTTCCAGAAAGTTTAAGCAAAGTTCAAGATAAGCAGTCCAAAAGTCATTCACAGGTAAATCAGTCCGTTTTTCAATCCAGGGATAATCCAAATATCAAAAGTCCAGTGTCAAAAAACAGTACAGTATCAGACTTATATCAAATCCAGGAATATCGGTCAATTAGAAGAAATGGGGCAACGGCAATACTTTCCAACAGAAGGAAACAGAGACTTACTCACATTCTCTTCTGAGACTCAGACTAAAACTAAAACAACCCAGGTTTCTGGCTCCATCTTATGGCTGTTTAAGAAACCACACCCAATTACACTTTTGCATTTTCTTAAAAGATACAGTTTTAAAATGTTTATCCCGGTTTATATATTTCTAACCCAAATACCTGTTAGGTGACTTGTATTCCTAACATAGGCTCTCCTTTTTGAGCAGGGGGTTGGACTAGATGACCTACAAGAACCCTTCCAACTCTGATTACCTGTTACCTGTAACTTCCGGTACTTCCAGAAAGCCCATTTTGCCCATTTCCCAGAGCCTCCACGCCTACCCTGCGCTTACCTGCATCCGAAACGGGCCTCAGGGAGACTCCTGGGAGGGGACGGGCAGGGTGAGCAGGGCCAGCCGGTCGGTTCAAATCGTGGTTTGGCAAACCAGATACAAATTTAACATCCGGTTCTCAGGCATCAGTCCAAACAGTCATAACTCGACACCTAGAATCATCCGTGAGACCGACACATGGATTCTCTTACTCCAGAGACACACACACACCCCAGTGTCCCCAAATTTAAAAAAACATTATTTTTTTGCGGCTTTCAAACTCCTTGAGCCCCAGATGGCCTAGGAATCCCAAGGCCGAGATTCTGCCCTTCCGCTTTCCCGCGGATATCAACCTCTTCCCCGGGATTTTGATAATTCTGATTTTCCCAGGGATTTCTCTGGGTTTTGTTTGGTTTAGAGGCTTTCCTTCACGGCTCCCCCGAGTCCTCAGCTTTGTCTGTGTCGGGCCGGTTTAAAATATTCTTTATTGCCCCCCTTCCCCCCCCCCTTTTTTAAAAACACACACACACACACACACACACACACACACACACACAATCACACGGCTAGGCTTATTCCCACGTCTGGTGTCTTTCCGGTGAACGGTCCGGCATCAAAGCATCCAGCAAACCTGGCAACTTTAAGACTGGTGGACTTCAACTGCCAGAGAGAAGAGAAAGGAGAAGGAAGGAAGGAAGGAAGGAAGGAAGGAAGGAAGGAAGGAAGGAAGGAAGGA
>NW_020769512.1:8454-54254 GCF_900518735.1 Pseudonaja textilis
GATAGATAGATAGATAGATAGATAGATAGATAGATAGATAGATAGATAGATATAAATGTACATAGATAAAATTTTCTTCAGAGTATCTTTCTTCCCCTGGAGATACATTTTAGTAGTTTCTCTTTTTTTTAGTTATTTTCAGTCTTTCAGATTAGAGTATGAATTTTAAAAGATATGTGATTATCTTTTATATTCATGTCATTAGATTTATTTTTGTTTTATTTAATTTATTGGCTACTCATCTTACCAGAGGTAATTGTGGGAAGCTTCTGAATGCTGTCTATGCTATTATATCTTTTACAATTTGCAATTTACAATAAAGATAAGAATATAGACATTTTTATATTGTAAAATGTTGAATAAAAAATTGTTCATGCCATCCTTTACTTTTCTTCTTATCTGCAAATTGGAGCTTCAGATGAAACCCCTACATGAAGCTAACTAGAAGATATATTTGATTGTTCAGCCTAAGGTACTTACAAAAGATCATCAACAGTTTCATCAGAAGGTGACTTCTGAAATGTTACTGGACTTGAAAAAATGTAAACTTGAGAGGTAATGCTAGCAATGATAAAATCTCCAGGCTGGTAATACTTAAGGGGAACTGGAAGAAGTGCCTTAATAGGACACTTAGCCAGAGGAATCTTTTTCTGGCCATAAATTGCAACTACTAGGACTATCATCAGTGCCAGATATAACATGATGTTAACTGAGAGTCTATCTTCTTGTTGTAATAATTTGATCCTTTATTGATTTGTTTTTAATATTGCTAATTCAGATGGCATCACTCAGTTGATTGAAAGACAGAATCATATAGAATCAACTGCCAATAATTCTAGTAGTGAGTTCTGCCTGTCTCATCCTTCACAAAAATAAACAGGAGATCATTGTTCATATCAATAAAACATGAGATATTAGTACACTTGATTTTTCACTTCTCTTCCTTTCCTAAGGGAATGTTCATGAGCCATGAAGTTACTGTATAGCATTAATTATGATTATTTGATAATTACAGTGAGATTGGAAATGTTTACCAATTTTGAATTTGGTGTTCTCTCAAAAAGTTTCAGAGCTCAATATCTTGATGACACCTCAGTTGGCATCTTCCCAAACTAGCTCTTTGAAAGAATTCTCTGTTGCACAGTTAGCTTCTGCAATTAGGTTACTGCCCAGTTTTGGATGTCCCCAACTCTGTTGATTTTTGTATGTATGCATCTGTTTGTGTATGTGTTTGTATGAAAGTAAGAAAGAGAACATGAATGACAAGGAAAGGGGGGAGAGTTATATTTCCTGCACATCTTTCTGTTGACGAACTAACATCTCTCTCTCTCTCTCTCTCTCTCTCTCTCTCTCTCTCTCTCTCTCTTTCATCCTCTTTGGCAATTTTATTCCTCAATTCTAGAAATATTAAATTTGATCTTTTTTTCTTTCAACAAAATATCCATATATGATATGATTTAGACTTACATACCGCTTCACAGTGGTTTACAGCCCTCTCTAAGTGGTTTAAGATTTCCATTCTTTCCAATATTTGGGTTTTTTTTTGCTTATATGATAATGAAGTAGGAGTAACTAATTAATAGAATGTTATGGAATGGCTTTGCCTTATGTGCATGTACAACAGCCATGTAACTTTATATCAATCAGCAATACTCTTACTTTTGTTTGCTATGGCAAATTGTATACAACTTCTGGTGTGTTGATCAAACAGAAAATCCAGAAGCATCCTCTTCAGTTTGTATACAGAAATAAAAAAAAAAACTTTTCTTTCCTTAATACTGTGTGAAAATTGACTTCTTTACCTCAAGTTCCCACTGCTAGACAACTTTCAGGCCTTCCTTATTGGAAAATGAAAGTAATACCTTTGAATCCAGTATTAAATACATTAATATCATTGTTAATCAATCATTTGACTATACTTTTATTCATTCATGTTTTACGAAATAATCATATTTTACTTAAATTGTTTTGTGACAGTTCATATTATCATTTCAAATCTATCCTAGAATCATTTTGTAGATGTAATAAGAAAAGAATACATCTTTATATATTTATTATTTTCTAAGAATCTATATATTTTACTACCATGTTTTATTTTCTAACCATTGATAGAATAGACCCCAGATTTTATAAAATTGTTTATCATCTTGTTCTTTGATTTCAAATGTCAATCTACTCATTTCAGCACATTCCAATATTTTCTTGATGATTTCCTCCTGTGATGGTATTTTCTCATTTTTTCCAATTTTTAGCAAATATAATCCTAGCTGCTGTTAATACATTTACAATCAGGTATTTCAATTCTTTACTATATATTTCAGGTAAAATTCCCAATAAAAATATCTCTGGTTTCAAATCTATATGCTTTTTTGTCATTTTTTCCAACCACGTGTGGATTTTAGTCCAATATTTTTTAGCATCTGCACAAGTCCACCACATATAGTTAATATGAGCCAGGTGTATGATGACATTTCCAACATTTTTCCAATTTGTTCTTGAACATTCTTGCTATTCTTGTCAGGGGAAAAATGCCACCTGTAAAACATCTTATATAAATTTTCTTTATATGCTGTTGACATTGTCATTTTATAATTTTGAAACCACAATTTTTGCCATTTCTCTAGATCAATCCCATATCCAAAATTCCATAGAATTCCATATCCATAGAAACAGAAGGTTTCTATGATGAACTGACTGATTTAGATAAGATTTTGACAGGTACTGATGAAAAGGTGATTAAAAAATTGTATGGATATTTATTAGAAATTAAACTAGAAGAAGAACAAGTCAAAGAAACAATGATTACTTGGGAGAAGAGCCTTTTGAGAATATTCCAATATGGGAACAAAGTCCCTTGCATGCACTACCCAGAAGGAGATAAACCCTGTCCTACCATGGACCACATTATTGTATGCTGCCTCTGCAAATGACGGAAGATCTGCCCAGTTGGATTGTTGCTACGTGACATAGCACCTAAGGTATCTTTCTACTATTGCATTGGTTCTCTCTACTACTCCATTGGTACTTGGGTGAAATCTTAACCCCTGAGATGAACCAAGCATCTGGACAAATTCTCATCAGAACTTGGCCATGAACTGATCCAAGATCATGACACACTGTGGAGGTAGAAGATATGTGACAGAAACAGTTTGGCCAACTTCTGTGAAGGTGGCAGGCTGGGACAGGGTATAAAGTGGGACTGCTTTGAGAATCAATTGACAACTATCCATATGACAGTCTGGCCTTTTCTCTCTGATAGTTCAGGCTATCTCCTCCCATGGCAGGGATGGGGTGGCCACAGACTGTAGGAGGCCAGGTATAATTTATTGCCCTTCCATGCCAACCCATCTTGATGGGCGAACAGGTTCCAGTGCTCCAAGAACCACTGCTCCAATAGCAGTTTGGTTTGCAACTGATGGATCAATTTGTCTGCACTCTCAACAGGTCACCTGGCTAAGATCCATATGGCCTGTTGTGAAGGGGGAATAATGGCATGCATCATTTCCTGCCTAGGACTGTTGTACTGCCACATCCTAGACAATGCGTACTCCAGGAAGTTCCTTCCCCTGGGAATGTACTTTAAGATGAAACGAAAACATTGGAAGTACTGTGTCCACTGCATTTGTTTCGGTGACAGACGTCATGGAGCCTGGAGTGCCTCAAGGTTTTTACTGTCTGTCCATACCTCGAATGGCACCTTACTCCCCTCCAAGAGATGTCACCATGTCATGAGGGCCTACTGGTCTGTGAAAACCTTTTTCCCACAGATGGCCCACCACCATTCAGTTTTGGTGAGTTTCTGGGATGTGTATGCACATGGCTGTAGTTTACTCTGTTAATTCCCCTGAAGAAGCACAGCAGCTACTGCCACATTGCTATCATCTGCCTGGACTATGAAGGCTTGGTCAAAATCCAGATGTTTTTGCAACAGCTCATTGGTGAATGGGGCTTTTAGGGTTTCAAATGCCTATTGGCATTCCATCATCGTGATATGGTTGGCCCAGTCAGGGTTTCTTCTCTATGGGTTTCATCATCAGTAAGTCACTTAAAGGCAGGGCCACTTTGGCGAATGAGCGGATAAATTGTCAATAAAAATTTGCAAACCTCAAGAACCTCTGCAACTGCCTGTGCATCGTTGATGCCTGCCAGCTCAGAACCACCTGAACTTTGGTTGGATCAATCTCCACTCCAGTACTGGATACCCAGTGCCTCAGGTAATCCAATCTGGTTTGGTGGAAATCACATTTGGATAATTTAACATACAGGTTAGCAGCCAAAAGCTTCTTCAAGACCTGCCTCACCAGCTGGATTTGTTCAGCCATAGTCCGAATGTAAATATTATCAAGATATTTGAGCACCCCTTAATACAAGTGCTCATGTAATACCTCATTGAATAGTTGCATAAATACAACAGGAGCCCCCTGCAGGCCAAAAGGCCTCACCTGGAATTGGAACTCCCCAAGGGAAATTGAAAATGGCCTTCCACTCATCCCTCTCTTTAATTCTCACCCTATAGTATGCCTTCCATAGATCCAGTTTCATGAATATCCATCCCTTAGCCAGGTGGGACAGCATGTTTTTCATAAGGAGAAGAGAGTACATCTTCTCCATGCATGCCCCATTGATTTCTCTGAAGTACACATACAATTGCAATATCCCATCCTTCTTAAAAAGGATGAGGATTGCAATCCACAGGTGAGCTGGCTGAATGAAACCCGGAGCTAGATTCTTATTTATATACTCCTGTAGCTCTTCCATCTCCTTTGGTGTTATTGAGCACATTTTGGATTTTGACAGCTTTGCCCTGGGGAGGATCTCAATGGCACAGTCAGTTGGGCAATGTAGGGGCAAACATCGCTCTCCTTCTCATTAAATACCTCCCCCAAATCCTTGTAATCCTATGGGAAGGACATGGTGGCTGGGGATTCATCTGGAGTGGACTGCTCTTCCCCACCCCAATTATTCATGGGGAGGAGGCCTAGGGCCTGCTCCTATCCTCAGTTTATAGTAAGCACCTTTCCACCATGTTGTAGGACCCCACTTATCCAACCAGGTTAAACACATGATTAGGGACTCTGTCATCATGGGCACTACTATGAACCACCTTCCTATGCTGAGCTAGGTCCAACTGCACCAGCTCGGTGACATGAGTTACTGGGACCCCCCAAACAAGGACCTATAAACCTGCTCAAACTGCACAGGCTTGGACAAGGCCTTCACTCATACCCCAAGGCTGGTTGCTATTGCTTGGCTGATCAGACACTGGGAACACCCTGAGTCAATTAGTGCCCTATACCTACCCCTTTTCTGTAACTGGGGAACCAAGGTCAGGGCAATGACAAAAGGCTGCATGGGTTCACACACCATTGGGTCCTTGTCCCTGTTATCATCACTGTTGTAGTGAAGTTGGTACTCACCTTCTGACCCATCCCCTTCCATGGCCAGGAATGTTGGTACCTCCACTGTCTGGTTCACTGTCCTGGACTTCTTGGGTGTCTTCAGTAGGGTTTTCTTTCCTTGACTCAACTGAGGAGGTTCTGCTTTGGCCTGCAAGGTACCCAGATATTCAGCCACATGATTTCCTGGCTGGCCACACCAGAAATATTTCAGAGGTGGCCAGATGATCCCTAGCTGTAAAACCACAACATGCAAAGATGCAAAGTCAGCACTGGGAGCTTCTGCCTCCCAGCACATTTTATCCAAGTGGGGCATGTCCTTTCCCCGGCTCTGGCCTCACTGTGTGCTCATCAGTTTCATGTTCCTTGGGCCAGAACAGCTGTTCACTGCTTGCTTCTCCAAGCATAGAGTGGCTGCTTCCCTCATGTTGCCACATCTTCCACAGCACAGCTGATGGTCATCCTGCAAGTCTCTGAATCTCCACTGCCACTGCAGTCACCACCCCCTCAGCACCAGTGATTCATTACTCCCAAGTCTGTGACATCCCCCCATCACCAGTTCCATTCTGCCCCATTATGGCAAACCTTGAACTTTTGGGTTTGACATGGTTGATAGGATTGAGAGTATGAAAGATCTTTTTCAAGATGCACACCTGGACCTTTAGCTACAGAGAGGCTTGAAACTTTTCTTGAGAGTGTTATCATTAGGAATGATTTGGGGGAAAACACAGTAGGATGTCCACAAACATGACAGTGAAATTTTAGTATTTTTTTCTCAATAATGCCAAAATTCAGCATGTTAATGTATTTTGAAAATTATTACATTTAAATGTGAAAAGGAAGAAAAAACTATGAAAATAACTATTTCAGAACAGTAGGAGGTTCACTGTTTATATTCTATATTTTATTAGAGTTGGGATGATAATCTCAGGTGGGATCTGTTGGAGGGGACTTTGAAGAGTGCCTGGAACAATGGGAAGGAATTGGGGGGTTAACATCAGTTTTGACAATTTTTGAACCAGTTTCAGTTTCTGGGTGTTCTTCAGATAATGTATTTTTCATTGAAATAATATTATGGAATTGTACTGTATTTCTTTTTTTCTTTATAAGTTTTTATTTTTTTAAAACAAACATACACAAACAAAACATAAAACACAAATCCATCTTCCAATTACATGTATTTCTTGCCTCTCATTACTTTTTATTATTATTCAGATTAGGCTTAAGTAGAATGACAAAGCACTTGAGGAAAAAGATGTGGACCAGTAACCCTGCACTGGAAGACAGAATAGAAAAGATCTCCACAGCCACCATGTATTTTCTCTTGGTGCTCAAATATGTTGGAAAAAAGGGAAAAACCATAGCAGGCTGAAGAAGATAAACTTTGTCTCATTAAAACTGTCTGGTAAATGCCATGCTTGG
This sequence comes from Pseudonaja textilis, assembly GCF_900518735.1. The sequence goes on from NW_020769512.1 coordinate 15,273, forward strand.
AAAGCCACACTGAAATCAATAGTGGCAAGGAAAAGTAGTACAATAAAACATAAGAGTAGAGCCTTCATTACAGTCCCAGATGATTTCATCTGCCATTTATATCAGCATCTGTATATGGGGATGAGGTTACAAGCCATACATGCAAACAGTGACTTAGATGAGATATGGCAGATAAGGAGCGATCCGAAGAATCAGTCAACATGGGAGGTGAAACAGAAAGGCCACTGGAAGATTAATTGAATCCCGCAGCCCCACTTTGGAGGAAATAATGCAGGCCTTAAGACATGCAGAAGAGAGACAAGATTTTGGAGCCCGGTATGGGGAAGTTGTCAGACAGGACCGAAGAAAAAGCTGCCTGAAGAAATCTTTCCCTCAAGCCCTTTACATACTGCAAAGGAGGCAGATTAGATATGTAGAGCTCCAATTACATCAGACAGCCAGAGGATTATGTCCTGAAGCCAATCATTACCAGACTTACCAGAGCCATTCCAGCAACTTAAGGTAGAACTTTTTCCTAAGTTAAGGAGGGAAGAGGAATTCACTCTGGTATCAGCTGGAGATGGCCAAAGTAACAGCCCAGGCCAGCAGGATCAAATTTCAAGGGATAGACAAGAGTCGCAGACTACAACAAGTATGTTGCAACCTCCAAGTCCTCCACCCCACACCCAGAAGGAAATTTACCCCCTGCAGAAGGTATGCCTCCAGGGTGGGGATTTTATCCTGGTCAAGGGTGGATCCAGTACCAGTGGATGCCAGCTCCAGCAATGCCCTGAATCCAGAAAGAATCAGTGATCCCTTCCCAACAAAGGGATCTTTACAGGAGGCAGCCACCCCCTGCTTTCCCCATGCAGGGAATGAGGCAATAAGGCTCTTCATGGCAAGCCACTGACCAGCCCCGACTCAGAGCAACCCTCCAGAGGCCCTTCTTCCAGAGAGCCCCAACTTAGCCAGGCCTGGAAGACCCTTCCAAAATGGATACATGACTCCTGAGGCCCCTTTCATTCCAGCTCAGCCTGTGGTTGTCAGGTTGATACCACCACCCAGACCAGACCAGATGCAGCTCAAGGCCAATTTTGATGGATGCCATGAACATTTTGCTTATTTCCTCACTTAAATCTGGTCTCACATAGACCAATTTGGAGGCCAATATGCAACAGAATGTGATCTGGTTACTGCAATAACAAATGGAATGAATGAAGGGGATGCTTCTGACTGGATTGCCCAAGTGCACTATGAACAGGCCCCAGAACTACAGGATGTCCATGCTTTTATTCATTTGCTGAGATTCAGATTTATTTATTTATTTATTTGATTTGTCAATTGCTTACAAGATAATAGGTATAAGTATATACATAGTTATGAATACATGAAATGGGTACATATAAGAAAAATAAAAGAAACAACAGGACAGGGATGGTAGGCACGTTGGTGCGCTTATGAACACCCCCTACAGACCTCTTAGGAAAGGGGTGAGGTCAATAGTAGACAGTTTAAGGTTAAAGTTTTTGGGGTTTGGGGAAGAAACCACAGAATCAGGTAGAGTATTCCAGCCATTGACCACTCTGTTGCTAAAGTCGTATTTCCTACAGTCAAGTTTGGTGCAGTTAACCTTGAGTTTGTATCTATTGTGTGCTCTTGTGTTGTTATGGTTGAAGCTGAAGTATTCATTGACAGGTAAGTCATTGCAATGTATGATTTTATATACCACACTTAGATCAGACTGAAGATGGTGTAATTCAAGGTTTTCTAGGTCTTGAATTTCAAGTCTGGTGGCATAAGTTATTCTATAACAAGTAGAGCAGTGGAGAATTCTTGTGAAATATTTCTGGACTTTCTCAACTGTGCTAATATTAGATATGTAATGTGGGTTCCAGACTGGTGAGCTATACTCGAGTATTGGTCTAGCAAATGTTCTGTATGCTCTAATTAGTAGTGGGATATTACCAGAGAAAAAGCTACGTAGGATTAGGTTAACAACTCTTAATGCCTTTTTGGCTATGTAGTTACAGTGGGCTCTAGCACTTCAATCATTTAAGATGAGTATCCCAAGGTCCTTGCAGAGCTTGGATCATCAACAAGGTCTTGACTATTCAACTTGTATTTTATTTTCTGATTTTTTTTGCCAATATGTAAGGCAGAGCATTTATTTGTTGAGATTTGAAATTGCCATTTGTTTGACCATTCTGATACATAGTCAGATTTGAAAATCCAGACAGAGATTTGAAAATCCAGACAGAGTGGCAGAAAATGAGGACAAATTAATAGAAATGAAACAGGGCAAGTGACCATTATCAGTTTTTTTCATGGGACTTTAGAAAGGGTTGCAAGCCATCTCATGGACTGGCCTGAAAAAATTATCTTGCACTATTTTAAAAATGCCATTGACCCCGAAGTAAAAAAAGCCCTGCAATATTAGGGGAATTCCTGAAACATTACAAGTGTGGTATATGACTGCCCTCAAATTAGACTGCAACAAAATCAAAAGCAATCAACAAAAAGACCCCTACCTGAAGGCCCTCCTAGGAGAGCTGTGGCCAGACAACCACAGACCATACCTGCTGAAGCTGCTCCCACCCGACTCAGGAGAATGTAAAAGTGTTATTGTTGTGACTAGAATGGCCATAGAGAAACCAACAGTCTGGCCCCTGTACCTGTTCCACAAGCTCCACAGCCAAAGTCGAATACAGCCATCAGGGGTTGAAAAATTCAAGTGAGGCCTCCCGATACTAGCCACTTTGCTAGACACACTGTAGAAGATCCTCTCCTTGCAGAAGAGAGCAACGAACTTCCAACCCAACACACACCCAGAGAAGCCACTGACAAAGACAACCCTATGGTGAGTGCACCCATCACACCTTTTACTGTCAAAGTGAAGTTAGTAGTTCCTGCCACAGGGGAGGCAGGGGAGTTAGAAGCTGTCATAGACACCAGATGCTCTAGATGCCTTATTGGGCTCCCCATCATTGAACAATTGGGCAAAAAGACAATACCCCTTAACTGCCCAATCAGAGTTAAGTATATGGGACATTAATTGGAGGGATCCCAGGCACCCAAATGACAGAGTAAATCAAACTGGAGATGGATGCTTACCACGAATTCATATGGTTTATAGTAGCTCCAAGAATGTCAGAATCTGTCATATTGGGACTTGCTTGGCTAGATAAATGGGCCCCTACCATCAAGTAGGAAGATGGATATAGAAAAATCATAAATGGAGAGGAACTTCCGGTTGCAGGCTTGGGAGGTGGCAGGAATCTGCGATCATGCGCAGTTCCTGCTGCGCTCGCTGCTGAAGTGCCTCTGATCCAGCCGGGTTTGGAGGCTGTCGTTACCCCATAGAGGTAACGAAAGACAGAGGAGATCTGGGCAGGGGTCTGGGGATATCGCAACCCCTCTCCCAAGCTGGCTAGACTCCTTTTTCCTAAGTCGGTGGAGCGGTGGTCAGTAAACCTATAGCCAGACAGGAGGAAGTGTCAGAAAATGAAAGTTTTTTGGCTGAACGGGGACTCTAAGACATATACAAATACCCTGGAACTAAAAAAAAATTTTTTTGAATGATATATTGTTTCCAAAGGAGACTGTGAAAGCGGCAAACGAAAGTGGTAAAAATGGAAAGTTCACTCTCCTTCCTTATGGAGATAGCAAATGGACATTGAAAAACCTGCTTTGGCACAGAAGGTAAAAATCAAAAGTTTTTTTCTATAATGGGAAGGGAGAGGTAAAAAAAAATATATTAAGATCTTGCTGGAGGAGACAGCTTGGAATTTATAAGATAACAAATTAACTGCAATAAGACTTCAAAAATATATTTTGGAACTTTGTAAGTGATATTGCCCCAGGAGGAGAAAGTGTAAAGAGAAGGTGCTAAATGAAACATTTTGTGTTTGTTTGGATTGCTTGATGACTTTGGGACCTTTGAAAACTACTCTAAGACTAAAAACATTTGGGTTGTTTTTTTTTAAAAAAAAAGAAGAAGAAGAAAAAACTTTACAATGGCATTATCTGTGGAAGAATTAAAAATGGAATTTGAAAAATTAAACAAAGAGGAACAAGAAGTCAAGGGCTCTTTTGGATCTGTTTTTCATTTCTTAGAAATGGCAATTTCTACCTACCAGCAAATACAACAACAACAACAAGAAGAAGCCATCTTTAATGAACAAATAACTTTAGCCAAGAAAGAAGGGAGGAAGAGGGGAAGGAAAATGGAGAATTTAAGACTCAGAAAAACAAACAAGAAAGAGAAAAATAAGGTGGAAAATCGATACAATGTCAGAAAGCAACAGAAAAGAGGAATACAACAGAGAGGGGAGGTTAAAAAGGCAGAGGTTAAGGGGGGGTGGCAAAAGGGCCAGATTGGATAAGAAAGAAAGGGGAAAAGGGAAAAGAAGTCATAAAGGCTTGAAACAAGATGGGAAAAAGCAGATTTTTTTTAGAGACAATGGGTAAAGTACAATTAAAAAGAGATTCTGCAAAAGTACACAAGGTTGTATTGTAGTATTTGTATTTGAAATAGAAAATTGGAATATTATAAGATCTGATAAAACTTTAAAATATCAAAATGCTTAAGATTTAATGATAGACTTTAATATTTAATAAAATATTAAAGGGGATGTATAAAATGTCTAAGATTTAATGATAGAGTTTAATTTGCTATTGCTTTAATGTTATTATAAACTTGTCATTTTCTTATTTTCTTATTTTAAAAGGTAGTATCTAAAATGTATTAAGCAGAATCAGAATAGAAATTATATATTTAACTATATTATAGGTTTGTTGTAGTATGTAGTATGTATAGTGTACTAAGCAGAATCAGAATGGAAATTATGTATTATTTTAAGTGTTAAATTTTGGGGAAAGATAGAAAGGCATCATACTTCAATTAGTGATTACAGGAGAAATCTTGTGTTAAAGAGAAGAGATAAATAGATAATTGGAAAGGAACAGACAAAAGATACAAGAATAATGATTTAAATTAAGATGAAGTAAATAAAATAGAATTAAGAGAGTGAAAAGAGGGGAGAAGGTATATAGAAAATATAGAATGGTAAATAAGATAAGTAATGGTATACAAGATGAACATGAATTTGATTTAGGTTTATACAAAAAGATGTAACCCGGGGTTAAGCCACTTTCCAAAAAGAAGTTTTATGTTTCTATGTTTTGTGTTTTGTGTGTTTATGTTTGATTGAGAATTAATAAAACCTTGGAGGAATGCTAGAAGAGAACAATTGTAAACAAGTCAGATGAAAATATAGGTATAATGAATAAAAACATATAAAATAGACAAATATAGAAAAGAAATATAATTGAATAAAAGTAAAGGGAGAAATAACGAGAAATTCGAAAAAGATATGTATGTATCTTTATGGAAATGTGCTGCATAAAACAATGCTTTATTTGCCTTGTTAAAATTTACAAGTAGCTTTCAGAAAAGAGGTTTTATCTTCTTATGTTTTATATTTTGTTTCTCTTTAAAAACCAATAAAATTTGATTTAAAAAAAAAGAAAAATCATAAATGGGGTGGGCCTACTGCCCCCTTCCTCCCACTAAGAAACTACCACCCAACCTGGGTCCAGAACCTGAAGCAACAGCAACCACATCAGACCTTCTTCCAGGTACCCCCAAGTACCCAAACAATAGAGACTTGGCTGAGGCATTCAGTGAAGAGGAATGTAGTGTTTTACCACTTCATCGAGCTACTGATTGTGCCATAGAGCTAGAACCCAGGGCAAAACTGCCAAAACCAAAAATGTATTCCGTGACACCAGCTGAAATGACTGAATTAAGGAAATACATTGATAACAGAGATTTGGACAGAGATTTCTGTCAGCTGGTGCTCCATTCAAAATCCAAGAAAGAAATACTTAGACTCCATTAATTAGAGAAAAAATATCTTTTACTGGAAATCAAGTGGTAGCAACAAAAGAATTCTGAAACTGAGAAAATGGGCGCATAAATCACATATACAAAGTAATGGCAGTGTTCCCACTCCCAATAGTTCAATTGGCTCATCCAATTAAAAGTTGTACATATCACCATGTGGGCATCTCCAGGTGGTGATGAGGCCTCTGTCCGTTGACCTTGACATATTTTGATAAAGAGTTGCTGCTGCGCATAGCATAGTATAGAAGACTAAGCAAGAATAATGCCCCCCAGCTTATACAGTTCTGTTTTGTAACACCTCCAGCTCACTTCCCATAACCATATCCCCCCTCCTCCCCGCATTACTTTTGACATCCGAAAGATGCAAAGCAAAGGGAGAAAATCTTGAAGGCTGACATTCGGCCCTCCTGCAAAAGAGACGTTAGTCCTATAAAAGATAAAAATGGAAGGTAACAGAAAATATACATGTAACACCATAATACTATTTTTTAGGGTTAATCAGGATATTTAGTACGAAATGCCTTGATGAGCTTAGGAGCTCTAACATCCTTCTCATTCACCCATTCAGACTGGGAAGGAGGAAAATGTTTCCAAACAATCAAATATTGGAGTTGACCCCTTTGTTTTCAAGAATCCAAAATTTCTTTAATTTCAAAATGTTGTTCACCTTCAATTAGCAATGGCACAGGGGGATCAACCTGAGTTGGTCTCAAGTCGGAGGTATGTTCAGGTTTTAATAAACTAACATGGAAAACAGGGTGGATCCATTGGAGGGTTTTAGGTAATTTCAGTTGGACTGCCACAGGGTTCACAATTCGTTCAATTGGGAAAGGTCCAACATATTTAGGTCCAAGCTTTTTTGACTTTTGTGTGGTCTGCAAATATCTGGTGGATAAAAAGATCTTGTCACCAACTTGCCTCTTCCGGTTTGTCAGGCTTCGGAGGCAGCAGGAATTTGCGTTTGTGCATGATCCCTGCTGTGCTCACTGCTGGAGTGCCTTCAATCCAACTGGATTAGGAGGCTATAGTTATCCTGTAGGGATAACTGAAGAGAGGGGAGATCCAGGCAGGGTTCAGGGGATATCGCACCCCCCCCTTCCCAGCTGGCTTAACTCCCTTTTCCAAAGGTGGTGGAGCAACGGTCAGCAATGGCCGTCACAAAGAGCCTCTCAGCCGGACAAGTTGTGTGCAGGAGGAAGTGAAGACAGAGAAAGCTTTTGGCTGAACCGGGATAACAATTAACATCTGAATACCCTGGAACTTTGGCTCTTTAAGTGATATATTGTTTCCCAAAAGATCATTAAGCTGCGGTGGAAAGTAAAGGGAAAGTTTTTTTCTCCTCACTTTCCTTCCCACAGAGACAGCAGATGGAAATCAGAAATACCCGCTTTGGCAGCAGAAGGTACTAACTTTCAAAACTGAAGCCAAGGGGACATTAGATTTCTAAACACTGATATTTAAAAATTAAAATCTTTTTGCTTTAAGTGGGAAGGAAGAGAAGTAAATGATTTATACTAACGTTTGTTGAAAGAGACTGCTTGGAGTTTTATAAGATTAGAGATTAAATCGCAATAAAACTTCCAAAAAATACCTTGGAATTGTGTAATTGAATTCTGCCCCAGGAAGAGAAAGTAGAAGAAAGTGAAACAGACTGTGCTGATTGAGCTGATTTTGATTGCTTGATGACTTTGGGACCTTAACTATCTTTTGAAAGACTAAGAAAACATTTGGATTGTTTAAAAAAAATTTTTTTTCTTTCACAATGGTATCTGTTGAAGAACTGAAAATGCAATTTGAAAAATTAAGAGAAGAGGAAGAAGAAGGCAAGGGTTCTTTTGGATCTATCCTTTGCTTTTTAGAAATGGCAATTTCTACTTATCAGGAAATGCAACAAGAAAAAGGCTGGGATGATGAAGAAGAAGCCATCTTTAATGGACATATGATTTTAAAAAAGGGTAAAAAGGAGAAGAAAGTGAAGAATTTAAGTTCTAATAAAACAACCAAGAAAGGGAAAAGTAAGGTGAAAAATCGATATAATGATAGAAAGCAACAGAAAAGAGGAATACAACAGAGAGGGGAGACTAAAAAGCTGGAGATTGAGAGACGGGGGTAAAAAGGTTAGATTTGACAAGGAAGGAAGGGAAAAAGTGAAGAAAAGTTATAAAGGCTTAAAACAAGATGTCAATAAACAATTTTTTTTCAGAGATAAAGGGTAAAACATAATCTAAAAAGAGATTCTGCAAAAGTACACAAGATTGTATTTTAGTATTTGTATTTGAAATATGTGTTAATAGAATACTGTAGGGAATGTGTAATTAATGTGTAATTAGTTTAATTAACTAATTTGTTATGGAACATTATTTTTAATATACTATAAGATCATTATGTTTTATATTTTAAAATGTTATGTAGAATGTACTAAGCAGAATCAGAATAGAAACTATGTATTATTTTAAGTGTTAAATTTGGGGGGGAAATAGAAAGGTGTCATACTTCAACCAGTCACTACAGGAAAAAGTTTGTGTTAAAGAGAAAGATAAATGGATAACTGAAAAAGAACGGACAAAAGATACAAGTATAATGATTTAAATTGAGATTAAATAAGTAAAATAGAATTCAGAGAGTGAAAAGAGGGGAGAAGATATATGGAAAATATAGAATTTTAAATAAGATATGAAATAGTATATAAGGTGAGCATGAATTTGATTTATGTCTGTACAAAAAGTTATAACCTGGGGTTAAGCCGCTTTCTAAAAAGAAGTTTTATGTTTTTATGTTATGTGTTTTGTTAGTTTATGTTTGTTTATTGAGGAGTAATGATGTTGGATAAGAACATATGAAATAGTAATAATATGAAATATAGTAATATGAAATACATGAAAGTATAAGTTTAATGAATAAAATTGAACAGAAATAAAGGAAGAAACAGTGAGAAGTTGGAAAACAGTAATAAGATATGAAGTTGAATATATAAGATGCATATTAAATTGTGTGTGGAAACGTGATAATTTAGAACTATGTTGTACTTAAATTAGATGTCTTATTTGTTTTGTTAAGCAGTTTTTAGAAAAGATGTTCTATGTTCTTATGTCTTATGTTTTGTTTGTCTATGTATTCTCTTTGAAAAGTAATAAAATTTGTTAAAAAAAAAGATCTTGTCACCAACTTGATATGGTTTTTGTGGACTTCTCTTTTTATCTGCAAATTTTTTATGGGTTTGATGAGCATCATCTAATGCTTTACGGGTAACCGGCCAGGTAAGATGGAGCTGTGTTATCCATTCATCTAATGACTGAATGTTAGGTTTCTCCTGTGGAAGCTTGGGTATGGGTACAAAGTCTTGTCCTGAAGCCACTTTAAATGGAGTAAACCCAGTACTACTATGTACTGAATTGTTATATGCCACCTCAGTGAATGGCAATAGGTCAGCCCAATATTGCTGATAATTTCTATAACATAAAATATACTGTTCCAATACTGAGTTAGTTCTCTCACAAGCCCCACTGGTTTGTGGGTGGTGGATGGAGCTTAAGCCCTGGGCAGAGCACAATAACTTCAGGAACTCCTTCCAAAAGTTTGAGGTAAACTGGACACTCCTGTCTGAGATTATGTGTTCAGGAACCCCATGTAACCTGTAGATATGTAAAATAAACAGTTTAGCCAATGTTTTCACAGATGGGATCTTTGGACAAGGTATGAAATGTGCCTGTTTGGAAAACAAATTGGTTACTACCCAAATAACTGTATTCCCCCCACTTTCAAGTAATTCCACTATAAAATCCACAGAAATTTCCTTCCATGGAGCAGTTGGTCTAGCCACATTTTGTAGTAAGCCTGCTGGTTTACCAGGAGGCCATTTGGCTGAGGCACAGATAGGACAGCTAGCCACATAAGTCTCAATGTCCTTTTTCAAGGTAGGCCACCAAAATTGCCTTTTAACCAAGTGTAAGGTCTTCATGAATCCAAAATGTCCAGCAGCTTTAGAGTCATGAGCTTGCTATAATATTTGGTTTCTCAGCTTTGCTGGCACATATAATTTGGCCTCCACCCATGCCAATCCATCTCTAACCGTACAGTTATTTGAGTGAGCAAGGAACCAATCATCAAGTTTTAGAGCTTCTTTTAATTGTGCAGTTAAATCGTTTGACAAATCAACTTCCTTCTTTTTCTGGGCTCTAGTAACCACTGGAGCTGCCAACTGTTTGGTTGGGACAATAGGCCACACCACTTCTTGGAGAGCACTATTATATTGAGGTAATCTAGATAAAGCATCCGCCATGAAGTTCTTCCCCCCTGGAATGTACTTCAATGAAAAATTAAAGCACTTAAAGTACTGCACGCAGCGAACTTGCTTGGGAGACAGCTTCCAAGGTGTTTTCAAAGCCTCCAAATTTTTATGATCCATCCACACCTCAAATGGGTGTTTTGCGCCTTCTAAGAAATGCCTCCAGGTTAACAGAGCCCAACAAATTGCAAAAGCTTCTTTTTCCCAGATGGCCCATCTTCTTTCGGTTTCAGTTAGTTTACAGGAAGTATATGCACATGGTTGCAGAGTCCCCATCTCGTTTGCTTGTAGTAACATTGTCCCAACTGCTATGTCACTTGCATCGGCTTGGATTACAAAAGGAGCATCCATGTCCAGGTGCTTGATTACTGGTTCAGCAGCAAATAGTCATTTCAGTTTCTCAAAAGTGGCTTGACATTCCATGGACCACTCCAGTGGTTTACTAGACTTCGGTTTCACCTCCCCTTTGGTTTTTAGGAGATTTGTGATAGGCATTGCAATCTTCACAAAAGCAGGGATAAATTGATGGTAAAAATTAGCAAATCCCAAGAAACTTTGAAGTTGTTTCTTGGTGTGGGGAAGGGCCCATTCCAAAATGGCACGAACTTTCCCCAGCTCCATTTCTATGCCATCATGTGATATGCAACAGCCTAAATAGTCAATTTTTCCCTGGTGGAATCCATACTTGGACAACTTTGCATACAGCTCAGCAGCTCGAAGTTTTTCCAGAACTGACCACACTAGTTTCACATGTTCATCACAAGTCTCCGTGTAGATAAGAATATCAAGATAAACCAACACCCCTTTGTATAAATGTTCATGCAACACCTGATTTATCATTTGCATGAATACTGCAGGTGCACCCTGTAGGCCAAATGGAAGAACGTTGAATTTTAACAGCCCATTGGGCAGCTAAAAGCAGTTTTCCATTCATCCCCTTCCTTAATTCGAACTCGGTAGTATGCTTCTCTGAGGTCGAGTTTCGTAAAAAATTTCCCTTTGGCCAAGTGGGCCAACATATCCTTCATCAAGAGGAGGGGGTACACGTTCTCCACCAAAATAGTGTTGAGGTTTCTATAGTCCACATATAAATGAAGAGAGCCATCTTTCTTCTCACAGAACAATACTGGGGCTGCTACTCGGGGTCTAGGAGGTTGGATGAAACCATGTTCCAAATTTTTATTGATAAATGACTGCAGCTCTTCTAGCTCCTGCGGTGTCATCGAGTACAGGTTTGGTTTTGGGAGTTTCACTTATGGCAAAATGTCAATGATGCAATCTGTTGAGCGATGGGAGGAAAGCTCATCCAAGGCCTTTTCACTGAACACCTCCTTTAAGTCCCAATATTCCTCTGGAATTTTCTCCTCCCCCCTCAGACTCTCAGTGCCAGTGGAGGCAAGCTCAGTGGGATTTTTGAGTTTTGGTTGAGATTGCCCCTCCCCTTCTGGGCGTTAGTCAGTATGTATGTGCAATGATCCCTTCCTCCAATCGACGTAGTGGTTCCATTTCTGGAGCCAGGGCAAACCCAGTATGAGGGGGTGCTCTATCCCAGGAGCCACAATAAAACACAAAGTCTCTCTATGCTTCCCCATCGTCATTTCTATTGGTTCCATTATGAAATGTGCAGAGCCACCCCCAGCTACTGATCCATCCAGTTGGCAAAAGGCTATGGGCGTTTTTAAAGTCTTTAGCCTTAAGCTAAAGCCTTTAGCCGTTTTTTACTACCTCTGAGCTGATTACGCACCTTATGCACCCAGAGTCTAACAAGGTCAACATTTCCCCTTTGGCTCCCAACGTGGGTACCCTTAATCTCACTGGAATGGTCATAGGGCCCTTGTTTGGATTTACCAGTGAGTCATCTTCCAATTCGGATTCACTCTTTTCCGAAGAGGTTGGAGTTCCCAGCTCCTCTCCTTTCAGAGGGGCGATCTCTCAACCTCCTCTGCTTTAAGTGCCATTTCATGAGGCTTTGCTGGGGGGGGGGGGGGGTTCAGGTTTTCTTCCTCCTCCTGGTGCCCCCTTTGGCTCTAGCTTGGCACAGCAGTCTGCAGCCCAATGACCTTCTTTCCCACTTCGGAAGCATGCAGTGGTCTTGGGTTTTGCTGCCATTCCTCCCTTTTGAGGTTTTAAGGTTTCTTGAGGGCTGGTGGGGGAGGACTTGCTCCAACCAAGACCCCCCATAGCATCTGTTTTGGGTCAGATCAATTTCCACCTCTGCTGCCAGCATGTACCACAGCTACAGCTCACTTGTGCCTCTTCTAGCAATACAGCTTTGATATACATCTTCATTCAACCCATCTTTTAAAGCTTCTATCAGGGCTCACTGGGGCCAGCCTCGAATATGACACGCCAGCTCTCTAAATTCCTGGGTGTAGTCAACCACTGATCTCCACCCCTGATTTATGGTCTTCATCCTAATTCTCGCCTTATGTTCAGCAAGTGGGTCTTCAAACCTGGCCCACAGTGCAGTCATGAACAGGTTATAATTCATCAGCTGGGGGGCATTATCATTATGCAAAGTCACCATCCGCTTTGCAGCTGTTCCCTCCAGAGCACTTGTAACATTTCTAAATTTGGCTGCTTCTGAGGAAAAATCCTCTCCATATTCCTCCATATGGCTCCAGACTTGTGCCAGGAAGAATCCTAACTCCTTGTGATGCCCCCCATATTTTACTTCCAACGAAGGTACCTTTGGAATTCTATGCTGTCTGGAAATTCTCCCCCCCCCCCCCACTGGGGGCCCCTGGGCTGCTGCTGCCTGTTGCACCAGCCCAGGTTGATTTATGGGGGTAGCTGCTCTGATTCTTCTGGCTGGGGCTGCCTCCCCCTCCTCTCCCTCATACCTTTGATCAATTTGAGGTTCTCCGATAGCTTCATTTAAAAGATGAATGGCTTGAGTTAGTAAAAAATTCTTTCTTTCCTTCTCTTGCCATGGCTCTTCTCTTCCACACCAATGGGTGGTGGTCACTCCTGGAGGAGGCTTTTCCTCAGGATCCTTCCAGCCGACTCCCAGGGACCATTTTAGTTTTACAGCTGGTTTTTTTGCCAAGATTTAATTCTGCTAACAAGTCAGCTTCCCCTGCTGCAGGGAATCTTGTGCTCCAGTCACCCCCAGATCTTCTTGGTTGCTGGCTGGATTTGACATTGTGTTCAGACCCCCTCGGAAATTTTTTTATTAATTCTTTGGGTGGGCTGGTAAATGGAGATTCAGAATAATGTCAGCTGGTGCTCCATTCAAAATCCAAGAAAGAAATACTTAGACTCCATTAATTAGAGAAAAGATATCTTTTACTGGAAATCAAGTGGTAGCAACAAAAGAATTCTGAATCTGAGAAAATGGGCATGTAAATCACATATATTAAAAATTGTGTATATCATTATGTGGGCATATCCAGGTGATGATGAGGCCTCTGTCCGTTGACCTTGACATATTTTGATAAAGAGTTGCAGCTGCGCATAGCATAGTATAGAAGACTAAGCAAGAATCATGCCCCCCAGCTTATACAGTTCTGTTTTGTAACACCTCCCACTCACTTCCCATAACCATATCCCCCCTCCTCCCCCCGTTACTTATGACAGCCAAAAGATGCAAAGCAAAGGGAGAAAATCTTGAAGGCTGACAGTTTCACTAAACCTGCCAAATCTAGGTTGGCTGCCTCAGTGCTATTCAAAGAAAAGAAAGATGGCGGCTTGATATTATGTGTAGAATTTAGAGGCGTGATCATCATGTGCATCAAAAACATGTACCCTCTCTCCCTCATGAAAGACTTATTAAACCACCTATCAAAAGGCGAGGTCTTCACCAAACTAGATCTGAGAGAAGCTTACTACCAAGTCCGCATAAAAGAGGGAGACGAATGGAAAAATCCCTTTAACTGCCCTTTGGGTAGTTTCCAATTCCGAGTCATGCCTTTTGGACTCCAAGGGTCCCCTGCAGTATTTATGCAACTCATCAATGAAGTGCTACATCCGCACCTGTACTAGGGGGTCCTCATCTACCTGAATGACATCCTTATATTCAGCGAAACCATCGAGGAAAACTTTAAATTGGTCAGACAAGTCCTGAAAAAACTTTTAGCTGCCAAATTATATGTAAAATTGTCAAAATGCGAATTCCACAAGGAGTTGCTGGATTACCTAGGCTAGCAAATATCCAACCAGGGAATTGAGATAGACCCTGGTAAAGTGAAAGCTGTGCTGGACTGGCAACCCCCCAAAACACAGCAACTTCAGAGTTTTTTGGGTTTTGCCAATTTCTATAGACAATTCATTCCTTCTGTAGGAAGTTAGCACTCACCCCTCTCCTAGAAAATTGAAATATCCTAGGAAATATTAAAAAGGCAGAATATTTCCCCTAAAAAGTGTAGAAACTCAGAAGCATTAACTCACCTCAGAAGCAGAAGCTCATCCCCACCTTTGTTAATGGGTGGGCCATTAAGGCCTGGGCCAGAATACTTTACATAACAAAGATCTCCAGGTAAAGCTATAGCAATTGCTCAAAAGCCCTTTCAGTGCATCATCATCCAGCAAGGCTCAACCAAGCCTGGAACTCAGGACAGCCTACAGAGTTGCCCCCACATGGCCTCATGGGAGTCTGACAACCAATCAAAATACAAGCTCCAATTCAAATCCCAACAAAGATTATAAAACCCAGGCACACTCAGTACCTCAGCCCTTTCTTTATCTCTTCCTTCACCTTGAAGTATGTGATAATCCTTCCTTTTCACTCTGGAGCTCCAGGCCATGTGGTCCTGTCCACCATTAAACCTTCCAAACAGCCTTCATGTTTCCAGTGTCTTTTTCCCACGTGGAACTGAACCCAGAAGGATATTTCTTCCAACACTTCTTTTGCTGAGGTTGCCCTCCTTTTGACAGAGTTATTAAAAATGGGGCCTTCACCCATGAAACCAAAGCCCAGCCACCCCTTGCTTGGACAATGGACTTTCAGAAAGCTATTGAAACCTGAAAATGTCTCTTTGCAGCTGACCCCATTCTCCAGCACCCAGACCTGACCAGACTCTTTATAGTCCAAGCTGATGCTAGTGATGTGGCAGTAGCGGCCATTCTTCTCCAAAAGGACTCTCAAAACCAACTGATGTCTTGTGCTTATGTATCCAAAAAGATGCAGAGAAAAGATGGGCAGTCTGGGAGAAAGAAGCATTTGCAGTACGATGGGATTTGTTGACTTGGAGGCATTTCCTTGAAGGGGTGAAGGAGCCATTTGAGGTGTGAACTGATCAAAAGAACCTCGAAGCTCTAAAGACACGTCAGAGGCTATCACCTAAACAAGTCTGCTGGGCTCAATATTTCAAGCGGTTCAACTTCAACATGAAATATATCCCCAGAGGGAAAAACATATTGGTGGATGCCCTGTCCAGAAAACCCCAATTTGACAGTCACCGAGAGGAAATAGTGCAGGCTCTGATATCAGAAGCTCAATCGGCAGGCCAAGTAACCACTCGAGGCCAAACTGCAACCCCAGACGCCTAGAAGACAAACTGACAACCGAGTTGAAAGCAGCCTTGTTGACCAATCCCTGGTTCCTGGAGCATCAAACTGAATTGACAATGAATGAGGGACTGGCTTGGAAGGGGACTAAACTTTATGTACCCGCAAATGTAAGACTAATGGAACTAAAACATAGCCACAACTTGTGGTTGGGGGGACACTTCAGTTTCTAAAAGCCCTACATTTCATCAGAAGACAGTTCTGATGGCCCAAAATGAAATCTGACATTGAGGACTATGTGAAAAGCTGCTCAATTTGTGTCACGATGAAACACAGAACTGGAAAAACCCCTGGCCTCCTCCAACAAGTAGCTGAACCAACACAGCCATGGGAAGAAATTTCAATGGACTTTATTATAGAATTACCTGAGAGTAGAGGGAATACAATCATTTGGACTTTTATAGACTTATTCTCTAAGCAGGCCCACTTTAAGCCTGCAAAGGACTCCCATTGCAAAAAAAAACCCTTGCAAAACTGTTTGTGAAGCATACCTATAGGTTACACGGAGTACCTCGTAGAATAATCTCAGATAGAGGGGTACAATTTACCACCAATTTCTGGAGGGAGTTTTTAAGATCTATTGGGTCATCCCAAGGATTATCCTCAGTGTTCCATCCAGCATGCAACAGAGCAGTGGAGAGGGCCAATGCCATGGTGGAACAATACATCAGATGTTATGTAAATTATCAGCAAGAAAACTGGGTAGACTTATTACCATTTGCAAAGGTTGTTTATGATAATGCAATACATAGCAGCATAGGGTTGACTCCATTCCAAATCAACACTGGCCTGGAATTTGTCCCTATGCCAGAATTACATAGAGAACCCCCCACATCCATGTCTGTAACAGAATGGATGAAGTCATTAAAGAAAGGTTGGGAGGATATGAAAAAAGCTTTGACTGAAGTTGCAAAGGATTACAAAAAGCAAGCAGACAAACATAGATCACTCCAACCACCATTTAAAGTAGGAGATAAAGTATATTTGTCAACAAAATATTTTAGATTGAAACTTCCTAGAAGAAGTTGGGGCCTAAGTTCTTAGGTCCATTTCCACTCTCAAATATAATCAAGTCCAATTGAGTCTTCCCCGGTTATTGAGAAAAATACACCCAGTGTTCCATAGTAGTTTATTAAAACCAGCTGTTACATTTATGATAATACCAATACCAATTACTCCCCCTAAACCTTTAATCATACAGAGTGAGACACATTATGAAATCAAGAAAACTCTCAATTCTAGATTACACTGAGGACGGTTACAATACTTGGTATTATGGAAGAGTTACTCTGTATAAGATGTTACTTGGGTAAAAAAGTTGGGTTGTACATGCAAATAGATTGGTTAACCAATTCCATGAGGGACTCCCCAACAAACCGAAGGGTCCTCTTGGAGTGGGGAGAGGGAGTTAAGGACCTAGCATTAACCCCAGGTTGTTATTTGTTTCTTATTTTCTTATAAGAGATGAACTTTTCAAGGGGGGACACCTGTCAGCTATGGAATTCATTGCTGCCGCATAGCTGGAGAAAGTGGGAGGGGATGATGTAAATTGAGTAGCTCTTAGTAGACAAAATATAATTCTTTTGATAGTTCAAGGTTACAGAGTGTGGCACAGAAAGAATTACAACTTACTTTGGGATTGGTTCATGTGATGTGATGATGAGGGAAAAGGGGATGGTTTGTAGGTTGGGACATTGTGGGGAAACTTTTAATTTCAGAATTCCATAGAATGTGCCAGGTGCTATTCTAATAAACGTACTTTGATATGATGTGTGTCTTGGAGTTACTGACAGGAATGGATTTTCCCTGGAACGCTGACAATTGTCTTTCTGGGCATGGCAAACGATCACCCATATCTGTAGAAATGAAGGAATGAGCAGATAAATGAACACATTACTATTATTACAATGTAGAAGATACTCTAGTAATGAAGACATATGTGATATTGAAAGAAATAAGAATATAGCACAATGGGCCCTGGTTAATGCTTTGATTGGACTAAGTATTAGAGATTTATAACTATAGTAAGGGCACTAATAGAACACCTTTGTAATGTAGTCAGTGAAACTGTATGTAATTTAACTTAATTAGGATTCACTCCTTGATTAATCTACCAAATATTAGAACTAATAGAAGATAGGACCAAACTATGTTTTTATTGTTTTACTTCTCTATATATCTCAACATATTAAAAGAAGGTAGCATATGAAGCCATAGATTTTAGGTGAAACATACATGGTGATTTTTTTAAAAGATAGGCTTTCATCTCAGTGGTTAAAAACTGAATTCCTAGCTCATTGTAAATATATAACACAGCTCATTGTAATATAAAACATGGGCATAATATCTCAAGTTATCAAACTAACAGAAAAGTGCAGATCCTGGGCACAGGAAAGTTTCTACAAGAAATTAATTTTACAGAGTCTATTTTAAAGTGGAAATCAGTCCATATTTTCACTGTTTATTTACATGACTGTAACTCAACTGGCTAGCCTATAAATGGAGGAGATGCAAATTTATGAAAATTAGAATATTCATTCAATTGGATAGAACAGCACATCAGGCTTTTAGTGAGGAAGTTAAGGCAGGACTACAAGGACAATTCTGGTTTCAAGAAAACAACTAGACAGTATTTCATGACCTTAATTTCTTTTTAGACCTATTAATAAACTTTCTTTAGTATGCAGAGTTTATGTCTTCTATTTTGTATTTATCAGGGCTTTATCAACATTCATTGGCTGTATGTCTTAAGCAGTGGTGGAATTCACCTTTTTTTAACCACCAGTTCTATGGGAGTGGCTTGGTGGGCACACTTTGTGTGTGCGCAGATAGTTTGCAACTGACCTTCTCCTGCAATCTTGCACTCTCCCTCTATCTTCAACAGCTGACGTACAGCAATCCGATGTGCCGTGTGAAGCAGCTGAGCTTCAAAATCAGGAAATAAAGGTCAGTATAGAGCCAGGGTGGGTGGGTGGGTTTAGCAGCTGATCATCAGAGAGAACCAATTCACTCACAGATGATCCTCAGAGCTACCGGTTCAGCTGAACTGGGATGAACTGGTAGAATACCACCACTGGTCTTAAGGCTAAGATGACAAGGTTCACTGTTTCTGAGAAGGTAATTAGGGAGGAGACAAAATATTTTCCTTAATTACACTCATCCCAATCATTGTTATATTATCTGTGAATTTATTCCATGTAAGTTTTCATGGAATGGTTAATATTTTTGAACTGAAGAAATCTTATCTTTCTGACTTGTAATCTTCCCTTCTGGACACGGAGAGCACCCATAGCAGCAAAATGGTTTTTCTTCTGTTTTGGCCCTACTAAAATCAGAATGACAATTGTCATTACACAGGGACAAAGGTCTTTTCTGAGAGGAGGAGACCAAGAATTAAAACAAACCAATTTGGTAGTTAGAGGCATTGCTCTTATTGAAACACATACACATATTCTATTTGCATTACCTGAGGGACGCTTAGAATGACCCATAATATTGATTACTTCTACATGGTGCATAGATGTAATGGCAAACTTTTACAAGGTTCTGTGCATCATGGAAATAAGGAAAGATATCTACTAAGCAATGTATTCTATGCAACAGACAGGAATTTTGAATCAATTTAATTCATATGTTAGCAATAGCCTCATTCTTCTTAATAGCAAGCTCAGCTCCTAGACAATAGGGTGGAAGTATTTCAATATTGTCCTCCAGGATTATTTTGTATCAACTTAGCCTAAACCTTGTTCACTTATGAAGCTATTCCAGTTCTCAATAAGTGGTGTAATCACATACCACACTTTAGAGCAATTTCAATTCAAAATATGACTTCCATTTTTAAACAGAGCTATTGATGTTACAGTTGAAACAATAGGTCAGCTCCCAGAATACAGAGAGTCCTTGACTTAATGACAATTTGAAGTTATAATAGATTTAAAGCATTCACTAAGTAGTATACATTATCAGCATCTTGTCTCCAACAATCTAGACCTTTATTTATTGACTTCAGAAGGATGGGATGCTGAATCAAACTTGAGTCCTGTCAGTATCAAACTCCTGGATATGGGCAGAATCAGCTGAAAAAGAAGATATAACACAAAACCCTGAACATCCAATAGCTACAAACCACATCTCTACTCAACTACCGCAACCCAATCCACAAAAAAATCACAAATCCAACAAATAATGATATCCCAATCCTCATCAGAGAAGCTGTCGACTGTGAACAGAGGCATTCCAACACCATCTTATTTGTTTTTTAATTTTCTTTTCTTTTTTTTGAAAACAATTTTATTGGTTTTTAAAGACAAACAAAAACAAACAAAACATAAAAACATCCAGCTTTCTTTCATGAATATACAAGCAGTATGTCAGTTGGTTTACTATTTTTTTGTGCATCCATTTTGTAGTCTCACTTACAATTACATTACATGATAACTCATATTATCAATCAAAAATTAAATACCCTAGTATCACTATTAAACAATCATTTGACTGTAATTTTATTCATTCATACTTTGCGAGATAACCATAATTTACTTAATTTTATAACAATTCATATAATCCTACCAAATCTATCCTAAAAACATTTTATAAATATGATATATATATAAAAAAAGAAATATATCTTTATATATTCATTATTTTCTGAAATTCTAGATATTCTATTATTGTGTTTTATCATCTAACCATTGATATAAAAAAGTCCCAAATTTTATAAAATTGTTTATCCTCTTGTTCTCTAATTTCAAATGTCAATCTACTCATTTCAGCACATTCCAATATTTTCTTAATGATTTCCTGCTGCAATGGTATTTTCTCTCATTTTTCCAATTTTTAGCAAATACAATCCTAGCCGCTCTTAATACATTTACAATCAGGTATTTCAAGTCTTTGCTATATGTATCAGGTAAAATTCCCAATAAAAATATATCTGGTTTCAAATCTATATGTTTTTTTGTCATTTTTTTCCAACCACATATGGATTTTAGTTCAGTATTTTCTAGCGTCCGCACAGATCCATCACATATGGTAATATGAGCCAGGTATCTGATGACATTTCCAAGATTTTTCGGATTTGTTCTTGAACATTCTTGCTATTCTTGTCGGGGGGAAATGCCATCTGTAACACCATCTTATTTGGTCTAGAGGAAATCAGTGACAATGATGACATCACAATTGTCCACAACATCATCAATGACTATCAAGCATCAACCATCTCTCCTGATGAAATACTTGACATTTCCCGCATCAGCCCAGAATTCAAAAACAGTGACGGCTCGGTGGCCCCACGCTTATGCAGGATCATTTGCAAAAATGAATCAAGTAAACGTACATTCATTTATACTATAAATTCACTCGCCAAAAGCGACACCAACCATAAGAACCTCTGTTCTTGCCCTGACCTAATCTTACAGCAATGTGTATGATCCCGTGAGCTGCACTCTGAGCTCAAAAGACTCCATGAACAAGGAAATACTAACCCATACATTGACTACTGCACAGAATGTATCAAAAGCAAGACCTTCAACTTACATACCCATTAACCATCACCCCAATATCCAACATTACGCCTTTTACTTCCTCCAGACCCACTACTACATATCTAAAATGCAAACTACTCAACACAAGAAGCCTCTCAAACAAAATGCATGAATTCCTCATCAATTAGGCACAACCACATTTGACATTATACTTGTCTGTAAGACATGGTTAAATGCATCTTTTCCAGATTCCATTGCCACAGTCAGCAAATATCACATTTATTGGTCAGATCGTGAAATCCATAGAGGAGGTGGAGTTGCTATCTTCTACAAAAAATCCCTAAATCTAAAAAAGATTCAAATTACACAGGAACTTGCTCTCCCAGAGACCATCATCTGTGAACTGTCCTCAAATGCCACAATCCACTTCTTATTATGCTAAAGCCCCAGATTATGACATAGTTCATGAAAACAAGCTAACTTCACTGTTAATGTGGGCTTCCTCTTGCCCTCACCCTCTTATTTTCCTTGATGACTTCAATCTACCTCTTATAAATTGGACACTAAATGAATTTACATCCAAACCCATACATGCAACCCTGTACAATGCTGTTACTACACTGGGACTGGATCAATTAGTAATTAACAACACTAGACTCAATAACTGCCTCGACCTTATCTTCTGCAGCAGCTCAAACTCAATATATAGCCTACAAATGCAAGAACCCTTTTCAAACAGTGACCACAGTATGATCAACTTTTGTCTCAATTTATGCCCTCACAAAGAGGATCCTAATGATGGATCCCCCAAATACAACTTCAAAAAAGCCAACTATGACCTCAAAGATGCTGACCTATCATGTCTTGATTGGAACATTCTGTTCTCTAGCTTTAATACTACAGAAGACCATTATAATACATTCTTGTTTGAACTTGAAAGAGTCATTAAACTATATGTACCATTAGTAACCCCCCAAAACAAAAAAAAATTACCCATAACAATAAGGAAACTTCAATTTAAAAAAAGATCGGGATGGCGTAAAAACAAAACTAGCTACTAGCAAACTTTAAAAACCAATAAACCTATGCTGACAGATAAAGGCAGAATGCACAAATTACCACTGCAAGCAAGAGGAAAACCTCCTACATACAAAATCCACCCGCACCTTCCACAATTTTGTTAACACCAAACTTAAAGAATCAAGAACCATCCCACCCCTAAAAGGACCAAATGGGAAAGACTGCAACGATGAAGCTGTTAAGGCCAATCTCTTCAACACATTCTTCAGTTCAGTCTTTGTAAACAGCAATGGTTCATGCCCCACATTTCCTAGCTATACCACAACTAACTGTAATGATGTACTACATATTGACTTTATAGAAGAAAATGTAGAAAAGGCACTATGAAACCTAAAACCATCCCTATCTATTGGCCTCAATGGAGACTTCCGGTGATGAGATATGGACAAGTGGAGATACTGAAGCTCACTCGGAGTTTTATGCTACCTTTTCTTGCTGTTAGAGTGACCCTCAGGGGTGCACATAACCTATAGAAAAACATGCCAGTGTGGGGAGATTCAAGTTGCAGTGTGGAGAAGGCAACTCTCATTGCAACACAGAGAGACCCTGTAGAGACCAACAAACAAGAGACCACCATCCAGTAATGGCGGTCCTGAAGTCTGGATTGATACCTACAAGAGGAAGCAAGTGAGTGACAGACTGTGGTGAACAAGGAGTGTGAGTGAAGGAATCTGCGATCTTGACAGAGCGTTGAACATTGGAGAAATCTAGTAGATGACAACAAAATCAGTCAGAGTGAAGCCCGAAAGCAGTGGCTAAAAAGTGGATACAAGTGGTGGTGAAAGCGAAAGGGCTCATGAGACGGAAGAGGGTAAGGATGCGAGCAATCGGACTGAGAAGATAAAAAAGCTGGAGAGACTTGTGTAATTGACAACAACGGGGAAAAAAAGAGGAATGAGTTTAGCTCTTGGAAAGTGTGAGTGATTTGGTTTGCGGACTCTTGGGAAGATTGGATTAACAAACCTGAGATGGGGGAAGATCAGAAGTGAGGAAGTAAACCGCCTTACCATATTTCTATGGATGATCTTTTACAACTTATTGGAGTTTTTTAGACTATTGGCTTGGAGGTGTAATAAGTGGAGAAGATTTGTTAATTGAAGAGACCATATGAAATTTGAAAGATTGAACTGCAAGAATCTTGAATGAAAGGAGGAATGGCTATACCGGAGGGTGCAGTGAGACTGTGAAACTAGAGACATTACTCAGCAAGGCTGTGCTTCTGGTGTGTTTCATGATGGAACTTTCTGACTTTAGAGATGAAGAACAGTTACATTAAGATATTTTATGTTCTGTAGCCTCTGCTGTTTGGACTAATAATTTTCTGATACCAACTTTCTATTTATTTCTCGAGGTATTCGACTGTGGTAAATGTGATCTATTTCTGATTTAGTTGATATATTAGTAATATTGAAGTTTATATTTTGCTGTAATATATAGGGGAAACAAGGGGAATGATAATTAATTAACTAAGTATTGATATTTGATTATATGTGTTGATTATATTAGATTAAAAAATTAATTGTGATTAATTGTGATTACTATAGTCTAAATAATTAATTGTTGTATAGTAAGGTCAACATATCACTACTTAGACTTGTAAACACTTAAAATACTATTTCATAATATTGATATTTAGATTAAGAGTTCCATAGTGTTTATAGATATATGGATTAGTACTATTTAGAGCTTAAGTAGTGGGAACTTGCTATAAATACTAAGATTTATAAATTTAGGTATTTGATTTTTAATTTAACTCTGAAATTGTTTTGGATAATATTTATACTTATAAGAGTGATTAGTTCACTAATATACTAAGGAAATCATGAATTAATCATCTAGAGTAGTGGCTACTCCTATCTGATATTTTTGAATAGCGAATGCTAATTTGAGATAACGTATTTAGTATAATACAAAAACAGAAACAAATCCTCCAAGAAATGACTTCTACAACTAATACAACACTTAAATCTGGGAAGAAGACTACTCCAGCATCAAAAATGTGGTGACATCCCCCTCAATGATGGCACAAAAGACAATTGAGGAAACATTACCTGGAGAGAAACAACCATCTATCATGAATGCCAATATCCAGTTGACTCTCCTCACCTTACAAGAATCTATGTTGAAACTCCAAGAAATAATGACGAAAAACCATACTGAGACAAGAGCTGATATGAATGAATTAAAAGAAGAGATGGGGAATTTAAAGGTGGAAATGAAATTAGACATTTCCAAGTTGGATCAAAAAATTGGAACAATCCAGCAAGCACTAGAGAGAAATGAATAAACAATAAAGGAGGTTGAGAAAAGGATGGAACAAATTGAAAAGAAGCTGTAAATGGTTGGTGAAGAACTAAGAAACATGAGCAAAGAAATGGATGACTCCCTGGTCTATCTGGAAATGGATAAGGCCGCAGCATGTTTGAGATTCTAGAATATAGTGGAATCAAAAGAAAAGGATTTGGAACAAGTAATAGCAGGAATATTAGCAGAACTGTTGGAAAAAGACAAGGATGATATCCTGAAAGAGTTGGACGAAGTCTATAGAGTGAGTACAAATTATGCAAGATGTCATAAATGCCCCAAAGAGGTGCACATAAGATTTTCCAGAAGAAAGGTCCAGGATATTATATACAAAATATCTAGAGAAGAAACAATTACATATAAAGGTAAAGAAGTCTTGGTGCTTAAACAAATCCCAAGAAGAGTGAGAGAGCAAGGGCAAGAGTATAAATTTTTGGTGGCCCAATTAAACCAAAAACGCATTATATTTAGATGGCTAATCCCAGAAGGTATGTTAATCTCATGGGAAGAAAGGAAAATTAGAGTAGACTCCATGGAAAAAGCCCAAGAACTCTATGAACAACTGGTTGGCCCGGAAGAACTGAGTAGTAAAGATGAACTTGAATCAAATTCACAAAATGACCAGGATTACCAAAAGAACAGAGATAGGAATCCCAGAAATTCGAAAAATATACAACAACAACAAGAGAGAGAAGAACCAAGGACACGTTACCAGTTACAAAGAGAGACAGGAGTAACTACAAGACAAGGAGCAAGAATCAATTAGATAATGGATGAGAAAAGAAAATATTATCAATTAACATAAATGGCCTGAATTCTAGGATAAAAAGGAAAAGAATACTAACTTAACTAATTAAACAAAATGCAGATATGTTTACAAGAAACCCATATAAGGAAGTTAGATGAAAAATATTTAGAATGTCTCAAGCTAGGGAATCTGTATATGTCACCAGCAGACTTTGGGAAAAAGAAAGGAATAGCAGTATATGTGAAAGAGGATATGAAAGCAGACCTAATTTGGACAGATTCTAATGGAAGAATTCTGGTTTTACAAATTTGGGTTAACTCAACCCCAATTCTATTAGTACTAATTTATGCTCCTAACAATAACCAAAAAGAATTTTTTAAACAATTACATGAAAAAATAGTGGGATTAGAAAAAAGGAATATTGGTATTTTAGGGGACTTCAATGCCATTGTGGATCATCAAAAAGACTACAGTAGTGGGTGGGGTGGGGAGACGAAAAAGAGAGAATTAGAGGAAATGATGACTGAACTAAATTTGATAGATATGTGGAGAAAATTAAACCTGGAGAAAAAGCAATTTACATTTTACTCCAACCCACACCAATCATGGACATAAATTGATATGGTGTGGATGAATGGTGAGCTAGCAAATGAGTTAAAAGAGATTGAAATTTTACCTAATGAATGGGCAGATCATAATCCAATTCAGATAGTGTGGAAAGGTAGGAAAAAGCCAAGGAAAAGGTGGACGCTAAATACACAACTAATTAAAGAAAAAGAGTTTATGAATAGACTTAAGGAGGAATTAGACTACTTTTTAAAAGAAAATAATGAGGCAACCACGAAGCAGAATATTTGGGATACAATGAAGGCAGTAATAAGGGGCACAATGATACCATATACTCCCAGGTGAAATAAAGAAAACTGCGCCCAACAAAATAAATTAAAACAAAGAATTAAAGAATTAGAAACTCAGCTACGAAATACTCCAAAGGATTGTAGATTGCAAAACCACTTGATAGTAACCAAACATAAATTGAACTTAATTGAACAGGAAGGAATGATTACAAAGCTGAATATAGCTAGACAGATATTCTTTGAACAGGCTAATAAACCAGGAAGATAGCTGTCCTACAAACTCAAAAAAGAAAAACAGAAAAGATTAATTTATCAATTAATAGATGGAAATAGGGATGCCCAACAGGGAATAGAACAGAAAAAAAGAAATTGCATGTAATATTTTGAAGACCTTTATAAAAAGGAGGAGGTAAAGGAGGATATGATAAGAAACTATTTGGGTGTAACAAAAGGCAAAGTAATTGGGGATGAGCTGAAAGAAATGCTAATTAAAGTTATTACATGGTCTGAACTGAAAACAGCAATAGAAAATAAAAAGCAACAACAAAAACAACAACAAAACTCCAGGACCTGATGGGATCCCAGGGGAACTCTATAAGGCAATAGGAAAACAAATAGGACCCTCATGGTGGAAGTATATAACGAGGTTTTACTTGCAGCTAAAATATCAGATTCATGGAGCATTGATTTAGCTGATTCCGAAGGAAGATTCAGATCCACGACTCATACAAAACTATAGACCAATTTCTTTGTTAAATACTGATTATAAAATATTTGCTACAATTATAGCAAATAGATTAAAAAAAATATTGAATGAATATATACATAAAGATCAAAATGGATTTCTCCCCAAGGGACAAATTAGGAACAATTTAAGAATAGTGTTAAATGTTTTGGAACAATACAAAGCCCATCCGGAAAAACAAATAGCCCTTGTATTCTTGGATGCACAGAAGGCCTTTGACAATTTAAATTGACAATTCCTAATCCAACAAGTCTACAGTATGAATCTAGGCACTAAATTTGAAAACATCGTTATTATGCCTCACAGAAGGCGAATATTATAATTAATGGAGAGTACATGCACTCAATAATAATAGAGAAAGGAGTTAGGCAGGGATGTCCATTATCTTCCCTGCTCTTCATACTATCTTTGGAAACACTGCTTACACGAATTAGACAGAACCCGGGAATAAAGGGGATAAAAATTAAGAAAGAAGAATACAAACTGCAGTCATTCGTGGATGGTATGGTATTTTTCATAGAGGACCCAATTGAAGTAGGTCAAGAACTGCTGAAAAAGTTAGATCAGTTTGGGAAAGTCGCAGGGCTTAAAATTAACAGGGAAAAAATGAAATTAATAATCAGAACTGGAAAAGGCAATGGGATTACAGGTGGTAAAAAAAAAATACCTAGGAATATGGTTAACAGCTCATTGTAAAATTCTGATGGAAAATAACTATAACAAAATACTACAACAGGTTAAAAAAAGATCTAGGGTTATGGGTTAAATTGCAAATCTCCCTATTAGGGAGGATCACCACTATTAAAATGACCATTCTCCCTAAATTTATTTATTTGTTCCAGACAATACCAATAAAAATACATAAAAACTACTTTGTGGAACTCAATAGGATAATCACAAAATTTATTTGGCAAGGGAAAAAACCAAGGATAAATTTAAAAGCAATGCAAGATATGAAGAGCGGGGGGGATATGAAACTCCCAAATTGGGAATTATACCATAGAGCAGCCTTCTTATTATGGCTGAAAGAGTGGGTAAACTTATTGAATAAAAGAATACTATTTCTAGAAGGCCATGATTTAAGAGGGGGTGGCATGCATTTTTATGGGACATGGGGAAAACCAAACAGAATTACTTCCATAGACACATAATTGGAGACTCTTTATTGGCTAATTGGAATAAAATAAAGAAAAAGCATTATCTAAAAATCCCAATCTGGCTCTCAACAATGGAGGTGATGATACACCCGAATAATTTGGATCTTAACAAGATGATAAAATACAAAGACCTGCTCAACACACAAGGAACTATGGGCCCTGATGAATTATGTGCATACTTCTTAAAAAAGCTCTCCTCTGTCATAGCGGAGCCCCTAAGCATTATATATGAGATATCATTCAGAACCAGCTCCTTACCAAACCTATGGTCCTTAGCTACGGTCATCCCTATCTTCAAAAATGGTGAACCCAGCTTGGTTAAAAACTACAAACAATCTCACTGTGCTGTGTCATGTGCAAGTCATGTAATCAATCATTAACCAACTCATTACCCTCCACTTAGAGTCAAACAACTTACTCTCCAAAAAATAATTTGGTATCAGGAAAAAAATTGTCCTGCAATCTACAACTCCTACACTGCAACAACATATGGACTACTGTATTTGACCAGGGTAAAGCTATAGATGCAATTTACACAGACTTCTGCAAAGCCTTTGATTCAGTGATACATGACAAACTATTGTTAAAATTAAACTCTTACAGGATTTCTGGATCCCTCCATAAGTGGATTATTGCATTCCTGTCAAACAGACAACAAATAAGATGGCGTTGGACATGTCCTTTGAGCGCAAATGGAAACATCCAAATGCCATCTTATTTGGTCTAAAGGACATCAATGACAATGATGACATCACAACTGTTCCACAACATCATCAGTGATTATCAAGCATCAACCATCTCCCCTGATGAAATTCTTGACATTTCCCGCAAAGGGTTTTCCTGCATTGGCCCAGAGATGAAAAACAGAGACAGCTCTGTGGACCCACGCTTCTGCAGAGTCATTTGCAAAAATGAATCAAGCAAATGTAAATTCATTTATACTATAAATTCACTTGCCAAAAGGAACACCAACCTTAAGAACCTCCGTTCTCGCCCTGACCTAACCATATAGCAATGTGCCCACTCCCGTGTAATCTGCACAGAACTCAAAAGCCACCTAGACAATCGAGAGAAGGACCTGTACATTAACTATCATGCTGACTGTATCAAAAGTAAGTCACACAAGCCGCAACTCAGCTTTAATCTTCAACCATAACCCTACTCCAACCAATCCAACATCATGCCCCTAACTACCTCAATTCCAATTAAAACTGGCCCTAAATGCAAGCTGCTCAATGCAAGAAGCTTTGTAAATAAAATACCTGAATTTCTCCTCTTACTAAATATGGCTAAATTTGACATCTTATTTGACCGTGAAACATGGCTCAATGCATCTTTCCCTGACTCAATTACCACAGTAAGAGACTATCATGTTTACCAATCAGATCATGAAATTCATAGAGGAGGTGGTGTTGCTATCTTCTATAAAAAGTCCTTACATCTAAAAAACATCCAAGTTACCCAGGAGCTTGCTCTTCCTGAGACCATCATCTGTGAACTGTCCTTAAATATCACATTTCGATTCTTACTATGTTACAGAGCACCTGATTCTGACATCGAACATGTAAACAAGCTAAATTCACTACTAACATGGGCAACATCCTGCCCACACGCTTTTATCTTTCTTGGTGACTTCAATCTATCTCATATTAACTGGACCCTAAATGAATGTACAACTGAACCCATATATGCAACCTTCTACAATGCTGTTACAAATCTGGGACTGGAACAACTAGTAACCAACAATACTAGACTTAACAACTGCCTCGATCTCATCTTCTGCAATAGTTTGAATTTAATTTATGGAATACAAACTAAAGAACCCTTTTCCAACAGTGACCACAACATGATTGACTTTTGTCTCAACATACGTCCACACAAAAATCATCATAACGATGGGATCTCCATTTATAACTTCAAAAAAGGCAACTATGATCTTATAAACAATGATCTCTCATATCTTGATTGGCAATTTCTATTCAATGGATGCAATAGTGTTGAAGACCATTACAACATATTTTTACTTGAAGTCAAAAGAGTCATCAAACTATAAGTACCAATAACAATTCCCAAAACAAAAACAAAGACAAAAAAACAGATTACCCATAACAATAAGGAAACTTCAATCCAAAAAGAGATCACTCTGGTGGAAAAACAAATCTGGTCACATTGTCAAATTCAAAAGCCGATATTAAAAAATTATGCCATTGGATAAAGACTGAATGCACCAATTATCACATTAAACAAGAGGAAAACTTTCTACACACCAATTCCACCCGCGCTTTTTACAATTTTGTAAACAACAAACTAAAAGACTCAAGGTCCATCCCACCCCTAAAAGGACCTAATGGTAAAGACTGCAATGATGACACCATTAAAGCCAACCTCTTTAACACATTCTTTGGCTCAGTATTTGTAAACAGCAATGGAGCATGCCCAGTATTTCCTTGTTGAACCACAGACAACTACAATGATCTAATACATATCAATTTTACAAAAGACAATGTTGAAAAAGCACTGCGCAATCTAAACCATCTCTATTATTGGACCGGATGGAATATGTGCCTACTCCTTGCCAAAACTATGGTCACAAGCCACAGTCATCCCCATCTTCAAAAAGGGAGACCCCAGCCTAGTTGAAAATTACAGACCAATGTCCTTATGCTGCATCACCTGTAAAGTCATGGAATCAATTATTAACCAATCCATTATCCTCCACTTAGAGACAAACAACCTACTCTCTAATAAACTATTTGGTTTCAGAAAAAATCTATCCTCTAATAGGCAACTCTTACACTGCAAAAACATATGGACTACACAACTCGATCAGGGCAAAACAATAGACGCAATCTACATAGACTTCTGTAGAGCCTTTGATTCAGTGGTTCACGACAAACTGCTCCTAAAATTAAAATCTTATAGTATCTCTGGACAACTGCATAACTGGATAGAAGCATTCCTGTCAAACAGACAACAAATGGTCAAAAGTGGGAGTGTCCTATCAAATTCTGTACCTGTCAATAGTGGTATCCTCCAAGGCAGTGTTCTAGAACCAACTCTTTCATACTCTACATAAACGACCTCTGTGATCATATCAAGAGCAATGGCATTCTCTTCGCTGATGATGTAAAGCTATTCAACACCACCAACAACACCGCTACCCTTCAAAAAGACCTTGACTATGTGTCAGAATGGTCAAACAAATGGCAACTTCAAATCTCAACAAATAAATGCTCTGTCTTACATATTGGCCAATAAAATCAGAAAATAAAATACTAGCTGAATAGTCAAGACCTTGTTGGTGATCCAAGCTCTGTAAAGGACCTTGGAATATTCATCTCTAATGATCTAAGTGCTAGAGCCCACTGTAATTACATAGCCAAAAAGACATTAAGAGTTGTTAACCTAATCCTACATAGCTTTTTCTCTGGTAATATCACACTGCTAACTAGAGCATACAAAACATTTGCTAGACCAATACTCGAATACAGCTCATCAGTCTGGAAACCACATTACATATCTGATATTAACACAGTTGAGAAAGTCCAGAAATATTTCACAAGAAGAGTTCTCCACTCCTCTACTCATTGTAGAATACCTTCTGCCACCCGATTTGAAATTCTAGACCTAGAAAATCTAGAACTACGCCGCCTTCGGTCTGATCTAAGTATAGTATATAAATCATACATTGCAATGTCCTATCTGTCAATGAATACTTCAGCTTCAATCATAACAACACAAAAGCAAACAATAGATACAAACTCAAGGTTAATCGCACCAAACTTGATTGCAGGAAATACGACATCAGCAACAGAGTGGTCAATGTCTGGAATACTCTACTTGACTCTGTGGTTTCTTCCCCAAGCCCCCAAAACTTTAACTTTACACTGTCTACTATTGACCTCACTCCTTTCCTAAGAGGTCTGTAGGGGGCATGCTTAAGCACACCAATGTGCCTACCATCCCTGTCCTATTGTTTCTTTTATTTTTCTTAGATGTACCCATTTCATGTATTCATATTGTATGTATATACTTATATCTATTATCTTGTAAGCGATTGACAAATCAAAATAAATTTAAAAATAAATAGTGAAAATAGGGAGTACAATATCAAACCCTGCTCCAGTTAACAGCAGTGTCCCCCAAGGCAGCGTTCTAAGACCCACACTCTTTATGTAAATGACCTTTGCAATCACCTTATAAGCAACTGCATACTCTTTTCAGATGACATAAAACTATTCAACACCACTGACAATGCTACTATCCTTCAAAGTGACCTTGATTATGTGTCTGAATGGTCAAACATCTGGCAACTCCAAATCTCAACCAACAAATGTTCTGTTCTACACATTGGTAAAAAAAAAAAAATCAGTACACCAAATACAAACTAGGCAAATATTACCTCGTTGATGATCCTCACTCTGTCAAGGACCTTGGAGTTTTCATATCAAATGACCTAAGCACCAGAGCTCACTGTAACAGTATTGCCAAAAAGTCATTAAGAGTTGTAAATCTAGTCTTACAAAGCTTCTCCTCCAGAAATATATAATTGCTAACAAGTGCATACAAAACTTTTGCCAGACCAATATCCGAATACAGCTCATCAGTCTGGAATCCACACTGCATATCAAACATTAATCCAATTGAGCGAGTCCAGAAGTATTTCACGAGAAGAGTACTACACTCCTCTGCTCGCAACAGAATACCCTATATCACCAGGCTTGAGATTTGGGGCTTGGACAACCTTGAACTACACAGCCTATGGTTAGTCTTAAGTGTATCACACAAAATTATTTGCTACAATGTCATTCCAGTCAATTACTATTTCAGCTTCAGCTACAACAATACAAAAGCACACAACAGATACAAACTCAATGTAAACTGCTTCAAACTTGATTGCAGAAAGTACAACTTCAGCAACAGAGTGGTCAATGCCTGGAATGCACTACCTGACTCTATTGTTGCATCCTCTAACCCCAACTCCTTTAACCTCAAATTAACCACTATTGACCTCACCCCATTCCTAAGAGGTCTATAAGGGGCGTGCATAAGTGCACCATCATGCCTACCATCCCTGTCCTATTGTCCCCATTTATTCGTACCTATTTCCTGTATTCTTACTCATGTTTATACTTATATCTATTATCTTGTAAGTGATTGACTAATCAAATAAATAAATAAATAAAATAATGCATTATAACCACTGTGCCACCATATATCTGGTTACATTGTATATTATATACCTCCCAGAGCCCCTTTCTGAGGGAGTTGGATGGTTAAGAAATATGAAGTATAAATAAATATATATTCTGGATCCCACGATCCAATTTTTTAGAATATTTTGGTGAAAAAGACCTAAGCAGCATAACACTTTTCTTCTGAAGTTCTTTAGAATGGAGTCAAGATGCTGTCAACTAATTTCATATTAAACTATAGAGCACATTCCACTTCAAAATGCAAGTACAATAACTGAATAAATCTGTACTACTTCAGTAGATGAAAAAGGTAACATTTTCGGAATATTCACAATATAGCTTAAGCCATTCCCAAATCTGTATAAAATGTATACGTGGGCCATCCAATGGGGTCTTCATGAATGTTGAGTGATTTGGAAGAGAAGAGTTTGGGTCTATCCATTCAACTTTGATTTTTGTAAATGTTTTATTTGAATATGTGACCCTGTTGAAAATATCAAATGCAGCAATTATATACCCTTTATCATCAAAGGAAACATTTTCTCCAGCATGGTTTTTGAAGGAAGTATTTCTTATAAACTTGTGGAACTAAATTAGATGGAAGGTAGAGAGGAAATGATTCTAGGGGAACATTCATAATAATCCTAGCATAAGTTAAAACTAAGATGATTTTTGAGAGGGAAAATCTACTAAAGATTATAAGAAGGAGAAATCATTCAAATCAGTTGCCTGGGCAGAGTAGCTTGGTATACATATTTGGGAGACTAATTACTTTTAATGTACTAGAAACTGTTATGTTCAAGTGTGTTGGATGTCTTTCTTTCTTATGGTTTGAAACTTGCAACCAGAATGAGCTATTTCCATTCAATTTTGCCAGTTGAAATTTTATAATTAAAAAATAATAACATGTTGATAGAGAATGTTCTACCATGTTAACTGAAACACATTGAAAATTGAAAAAATAGCTAAACCAAATATTATATGTATACATATTTCATCTGTTCTTAACATTGTAGATGTTCATTACATGTTCAGCAACTACAAGCGTAAATGGGAAGAGTAAAAAGGACAGGATCTAGTTCAGGGGTCGCCAACCATTTGGACCTCAGGGACCACTAACTCATAATTTTAAATCCCAGGAACCACTAACCAGTTCTGTGGGCATGGGCTAATTTGTGGGTGTAGCTTGGTGGTCATATGACTGGCTGGGCATAGCTTGTATGTAAATATTATAAATATTTGAACTTTTTATAAAAAAAGAGCAACTTTTACCCAAAATCAGGCAAAGCAGGCAGGCAGATTGAGTTTCTCACAGAATCACAAATTCATTCAGAAATCTATCTATCTGCCATCAGCTAGCTCAGTCTGTCACACAAAATTTGCTAGCAAGCAAACTCACAAAATTAACTCACAACACACCATATATGTAAATATTGATATTTTTTTTTATTAAAAAAGAGCAACGTTTACCCAAAACCAGGCAAAGCAGGCAGGGCAGAATGAGTTGCTCACAGAATCCTTCAGTGATCTATCTATCTGCCATCGGCTACCTGAGTCTGTCATATCAAATTTGCTTGCTGTGAGTCTGCACTGAATAATAGAACCTTCAGTCCTAAGGGAGGTTCAGCTGTGCTTAAAAACAGAGCTGAAGATCTAAAGATTAACTGGAAAGCAAGAAATCCAACCATTTCCTGCTTCCTAGCTAATCTAAATCTCCCAGCACAGCAGAACAGCTGATGGTCAGGGGGAAAAAAGGAAAAATAGCAACTTAGCAGGCAAGTTTGCTGGGTAAGGAGTGAGTTGGAAGGGGGGGGGGTTCTGTGGGCCATGTGGGCGGCACAGCCTTATGTTGCAGCCTGGATTAATTGCTTTGGGGGGGGTGCTCTGGAGTGACATTTCTCTGTGGCCCACCAAAATTTTCTCACGGCCCACCATGGGCCACAGCCCACCAGTTGGCAACCACTGATCTAGTTCATTTAAGTTTTTAAAATATAATGTGTAATTTATGTAATTTTCCTCATTACATTTCCTCATTAACCTTGATATTTATGAGGTATAAGAAGAACATCAATATTGATTGTTTTATATTCTTTCTTGGTGCTTCTGGGTAACATCTTATTCCCAAACTCTAT
This sequence comes from Pseudonaja textilis, assembly GCF_900518735.1. The sequence goes on from NW_020769512.1 coordinate 50,651, forward strand.
TGTTGCCATAAAATTGAACAATCTACTCTGTCTCCTTCTACAATGCTTTGGAAGATACCTGTCAGGCTTTTTCAAGTAGATATTCTTGTCTTATGTTTTTTTATCTTTGCCCTCTCTTTTGCCTTGGATAAAAATATGGCATACAAAGCTTATGCCACAATGTAAACTGCATTGTAAATACTATAACTGTGGCCAGACATCCTGGTATCAAACAGGGTTCCAGATAAATTCTCCAATTTTTCCATCCCAGTGCAGATCTTCTCATCTCTCTTTTCCTGAGTGGAATTTGAGAAATCACAATTGAAAGCATCTTTCCAGAAGATTCTAATAAAGCCATCTCTATTTTCTGACAGAGGGTTTCTTTCCTTCTGAAATTTCTGAAATCCTCTGGGATAGTTTGTTTGAACAGCAAGTGACAGAGCTCCATGGATGTCCCAATCTCTGGTAAAACTGGAAGATGCAAAATCCATCTGGGCTGTTATAATACATGCTTGGCTTTTAATTGTTAGATTGTAAAATGTGAAAAGTGGGAAAGTATTCTTAATTGTGTATATTTCACCTTGTATAATAACAGTATTGGCAGTACTTCCTGTGACAATACATGAAGTTGTAAACCATTCCATTGCAATTCCAGCCACATCGCCTGAAAAAGACATTTTAAGCATTGTTTCTGTGAAATCAACACAGATACCCTTTGTCATGCCCCTGGTGGAGATTGACTCTAAGGAAGAGGTGGAACAGCCAACAGGGAGTGGGAGTGTGGCTCCAGAGGTAGTGGAGGAGGCTGGGGAAGGGCAGAGGCTGGCTGAGCAGTCAGAGGAAAATCCAGGCCCATCCCCTATCTATCTTAGGTCATGCAGGGAGGAGAGGATCAGGGAAAAGCGAGCTCTACTCAAGAGGACATTACCATGATCCTCCTCATGGCTTGCAAGTGGGAGCTATGTATATAAGTTTGCAACTGCACAGTTAGAATTTGCAGGAGTCAATTTTAGTGTTCACCTTGAAAGAGGTTTATCTTTGCTGGCGTTCTTCCCATTGACTTTTCTCAGTTATTTTCCTGGAGTTTATGATTAGTTATCTTGGCTTGCTTTGGAACACTCATCAATGCGGTTTGTTTTAGTTTTCTGTTCACCTCATTATTTACTTTTGTGACTTTAAATTGTGCCTAATAAAACAGTGAAGTTAAGTTGAAGGCCTTACCGGATTTTAATATATATTTTGGGTTTGGGGTTATTTTGAGGGACTACGGGTCATCAAACCCTTCTGATAATAAAAAGGAAGTACATGCTGTACAAATATATCTCCATTGTCATCATCAGAAACAACCATACCAATCCAGGTCCATTTGAAATGTAGTAGCAATTCAAGAATGCGCAAATAGTGATGGGTCACATTAGGAAACATTTGGTGAAAAAAATCTTCTTTGGTTTTGTCATTTATTATTGGAGAAGACCCATATAATATCTTGCCCCCCCCCCCCCCCCCAGAAAATGTGGTCAGACACAATCAAAATGAATCTTTCAAACTTTTATTAGAAAGACAGACCACTAGAACCATTTTCATTATTTTTTCTGTTCCTGTTTTCATTTTATATACATTTTTCTGAACATTTAAACATTTCTTATTTCAAATCTCAAAGCAATATATTTTTCTAGACCATCATTATTTCAGGAAATATTATGAGTTCTTACAACATTTTGCTATTGAATATCATCAACTGCAATGTTTACACATAAAGTACATTTGGACTTTCCAAAGGTGGTTGTTGTTTTTAAAAAAATCTATTCTCTGTCATGATATATGGAAGGTTTGTTGCAAAATACAAATAGTCCTTCTTTAACAAGATTAAATTATGATGGACCATCCCAAAAGGTCCCTATAACTAAGTTCTGGAATTTGATGGTTTCACCTGTTCTATAGTGACATGACTGCATTTCCAGCATTGGGCAGCCAATTCATCTTTAAAACTGATTTTAGCATTCTTCAACCATAGGACACAATTTTCTTCCTGGAAACTAGATAGTCACATACATGCCTCAACTTACCTAAGTCCTGACTTATGACAGAAATTCCAGAATTCATACAGTCATAAGTTGAGACCTACCTGTATTCTAATTTATTATATGTACAAAAAATGTGCCAACTTTTTCAGCATCGAACTATAGATTGATCAACTACTTTCTCAGTACTTCATATATACATCGCCTATCAAACTAATAAGATTCCTATTTTCTAATTCTCACTTGCAAAGTACTTACAAAAATATAATGAATAGGAAATTTCATATCTTCTTTTTATCTGTGGAATCTTGTAGGTGCTCAAGATGTTTGTCATGTGGACATAGACTTCAGAGGTAGGGCCCCTAATGACTCCCACAATCTTATTCTGAATATCACATCTGTGGTTAGGGATGAACTTGTCCTGAGTAGACAGAAGTTCCATTGAGGCTAGATAGGTCCATCTTGCCAAAAAGTAGCTATTTAAGATATGGAAGCCCAAACTGATATTGGGTAAGACTTGGGTATGCTCATTAAGTTCCTTTACAGCAAATACCAAGGCTAGAATATCCTAGTAATTCTGAGTGAACATCCTATGTTATGAGCAATAGATTCCAAGTTACTACATTTTTCAGATCCTATTACTAATTCTATCATGATGTTGTCATTTTCATAATTGGTCTCTTGAAAATAGGAGACTTATTGACTTCCAGCTGGGCGCTGCATTGATGCAGAGCTGAGGAGCAGATCACTGGTCTGAAAGGATCTGATTTTCACTGTTTGGTGGCTTCCAGGAGCATGTTGGACCTCGGAGGGGTAGATAGATGAAAGGGGAAGACCTGGAGATCTCAGGGAGGTGCCACGATCCCAGAGACTACAAGAGAAGCCCCCAAAAACCAGCAGCAGAAGAGGGAGATCATACAGATCGGAACCAAAGATGTGGCAACCCAACAGCTTAAAGAAGAAGGAAGGAAGCAAAGAGTGGAGAACACCAAATTGAGTAATGAAAAGGTGAAATTAAAGAAGATTTCAAGAATACTGATTTATACTACAGAGGGAAATTGAAAATTAAAACTCCAAACTGAACAGTGTAGCAAAGTGGCAGAAATATCGGAAGGAATACTAACTAAAGAAATGGCAGTAATTCGTGCTGATTAATGGAGTGCTGAAAACAGAGGAGCTGAAGGGTGAGACAACAGTGTTTACTTTTATCTTGGGAGTTGAAAAGTGGGTTATATAATTATATTTTTTGGCGTTTGACATTTGAGAACTGTGGGAAGAAAGAGAAAGAGAAAATGACAGTGACGGTGTCCAAGTGAGACAGAGATTTCAGAAGAACAGCTGAGAATAAAAACTTGAAAGGAGAACAATTGAGACTTTGAAAGATTTAATAAAAGGATTGAGGAAAGAAACTTTATAATTGCAATATTTGTCTGATAACTGTGATAATGAAAAAAGGAAGAAATAAGATAACTAAGATGTATAAGTGGACTGTGTGGAGAAAAAGAATAAAGGAGCAAGAAGAAGAAGCCAAAACAGAAAGGAGAAATGAAACGATGAAAGTGACTGTGCAAATTTAAAGAGGACATTTTGAACTCAAACTAAGA
>NW_020769512.1:54354-66497 GCF_900518735.1 Pseudonaja textilis
AGGAGGAGGAGGAGGAGGAGGAGGAGGAGGAGGAGGAGGAGGAGGAGAAGAAGAAGAAGAAGAAGAAGAAGAAGAAGAAGAAGAAGAAGAAGAAGAAGAAGAAGAAGAAGAAGAAGAAGAAGAAGAAGAAGAAGAAGAAGAAGAAGAAGATGATCATCACCCATGGACATCACTCAACTGGTCAAACATAGATGTAATTAAATAATATTGATAAAACATAATCTTAATAGATATATATGTGTTAGAATATTGAGCTAAGAATACTGGTTAATAATTTTTGAATAACTGGACAATTGAAAGTATGTTGTATAAATATAGAACTCAGACCTTTAAATAATAATCATATAGTAAGAAATTTAGATATTTTTATTCAGAGATAAGCATATAATTAAGAATTCTAAAGAAATAGATTAATTGATATTTATATATAGATAAGAATTTAATTACTGTAATGAATTGGCTGCTTTAAATTAATTAATTAAGCATATAAGACTGTTGATTCTGTGAATAAATATATTTGTATTTGATTAATATCGAATTCTCTTAAGTATTATAATAGTTGAATAAGTTCAATAAGAAAAAATAGAAATAAGAGCTGATTGTGAATTTCCATAATAGAATTTTGGTAATTAATAATATAATAATATATGTATTAATATTACTATTGAACTGAAAAGGAGAGGAAAATAGTGCTCTACTAGGGATAGTTGATGGTAGTTTGGAAAGAGCTGCTACAGATAATTAAAATGGCGTCAACATCATTTACAAATGTAAAATCAGGAAAGAAAACTACAACAACGATGTCTTCACCTATGGGGCAGAGATATATAGAAGCAATGCTGTTGGCAGAAAAAAACTAGTTCAGCTCAAAGCCTGCAGACAGTACAAACAATGCTCACTATGATGCAGGAAATGATGACAAAAACCCACGAATTGATAGCGAGGAACCATGAAGACCTGAAAACAGAGATGAGAACTGAAATAGGAGAAGTGAAAAATGAAATACAAAATTTGAATAGTAAGATTGGAAAGATGCAGGAAGAAGTGATAAAAAATGAACAGAAATTAAATTTAGTAGAGGCAAGAACAGAGATGGTGGAGAAGAAATTAGAGGATTCGGAACAAAATTGGAAAGTGCTTTCCTGCGAACTCTGGGATTTGATGGTACACATGGAATTAAAGAAGGCATCATTTCATCTTAGGTTCCAAAATGTGGTGCAAGACAGAAAGGAAGATTTATGTGCAATTATGACAAATCTGATAGCGGCGGCTTTACAGAAACCCAAACTGGAAATTGAAAATGATGTAGTCAAGGTCTACAGAGTATATACACACTATGCGAGATGGCATAGACCACCTCAAGAGGTTCATAATCGATTTGCGAGGAAGACAACACAAGACCTGCTCTATAGTAAGACCAGAGATGAACCACTTGTATACAAAAATCATGAAGTGGTTACACTGAAATAAATACCCAGGAGAGTTAGAGAGCAGACAAGGGGCTACCAGTTTTTATCAACTCAACTTATTAGAAATGGTATTCCATTTAGGTGGCTCACCCCAGAGGGGCTTTTAGTTTCATGGCAGGACAAAAAATACAAAATTGATACAATTGAAAAAGCACAGGAATTTTGTGAACGACCTCTAGGACCCAAGGAATAACAAGAAAGTAGAGACAACTTAAATACGAGAAGCCAAGAGGAACAACTCTCCGGAGAAAAAGACTCTGATTCACACTCTGAACCCCAAAATCTTAGAGAAGAAGGGTAAGGCAACAGACTAAGAAGAAGAGAGCCTAGAACAAGGAATGAAATGAGAAATGCCTCACACAGTCAGTGACACTGATAGAGAAATCACTTTATTTTCAGTCAATATCAATGGTTTCAGTCAATATCAATATCAATTTATCATCAAAAAGAAAACAGATATTTGAGAAACTCAAAAAACAAAATGCTGGCATAACTTGTATCCAAGAAGTGCATATTCCAGACAATCAAGCAGAACTCTTAAAGAATATAAATTTGGGTAAAATGTATTCGGCGCTTGCAAACAAAAAAAAAGGGGGGGGTATTGTAGTATATGTAAAGGATTGGTTGCAACAAATATACAAAGATCAAGAAAAGAGAATGTTCTTTATAGAAATAAATGCAAACCAGAAAAATATGTTATTAGTCACAATATATGCCCCAAATACAAACCAAAAAGACTTTTATAACAGGCACCATAAGATAATAGAATTTGAGTATGCTAATGTATGCATTGTAGGGGACTACAATGCAGTCCTAGACAAAGATAAAGATTATAGAACTTCCACAAAAAAAAAAAAAAAAGGAAAGGAGAATACTCCCCTCGTCTTTTAATAATATGGTAAGAGAACTTAACTTGAAAGATGTGTGGAGAGAATTAAATCCAAAGAAAAAACAATATCCTTTTTTTCCAAATCCCCACCACTCTTGGTCCAGAATAGATCAGATATGGATGGACCCTGGGTTAATGAAGAATATTGAAAGCACCGAGATTTTGCCAAGCCTATGGGCTGACCATAATCCCTTTCAAATTAAATAAAAAGGAAAGAGAAAAATTGGAAGATGGACATTTAACAATACCACATTAAGAGATAAAGAATACATTGAAATGATAAAGAAAGAATTGAACATATTTTTTGAAATAAACAAAACAGAACATACCTCCCTACAGAATCTTTGGGATACAGCCAAAGCCTATGTGAGAGGTCTAACTATTGCTTACAATAGTAAAAAGAATAAAGAAAAAAGATAGCAACAAAATGTATGGAGGAAGAAACTGAAAGATTTGGAAACAAGGAGACAAAAGGACCCGAACAATGCAAACATTAAAAACGAAATAGATCTGGTAAAACATGTACAGGAAGATCTGGCCTGAAAAATTAAATTAGCAAAACAAAATTATTTTGAAAATGCAAATAAGCCAGGGAGGTGGTTAGCCCATAAAATTAAAAAAGAACAAGAAAAGAGAACGATCGTAGCTCTCCAAGATCAGGAAGGGAAATTATGCATGCAGACCCAAGAAAAGAAGAAATTGCTAAGGAGTTTTTTATGAAATTGTACAAACAGGAAGAAATACCAGAAGAATCTATTGATCAATATTTGAATGAAAAGAACTTTCCCTGAAATTACTGATGAAGAGAAACAAAATTTGAATAATAAAATATCTATAGAAGAAATTAGGAAGGCAATCGGAACACAAAAAGCAAATAAGACCCCTGGCCCAGATGGAATATCTTTGGAATTCTATAAGGAATTCCAAGAAACAATATTGGTGGACTTGTACAATGAAGCCCTGGAGAATGCTAACATACCTAAATCATGGATAGAAGCATATATTACCCTTATTTATAAAGAATAATCAGACCCACATAAATTCAAAACTATAGACCAATATCACTTTTAAATGTAGATTACAAAATAATGGTCACAATATTGGTGGAAAGATTAAAGAGAGTGTTAAGTAGAATTATCCACACTGATCAGAATGGCTTCCTCCTCCATAGGCAAATAAAAACAAATACAAGAACCATTATGGATATATTAGAATATTATGAAATATACTCAACCAAGACAATGGCATTGATATTTTTAGATTCCCAGAAGCCATTTGACAACCTGAATTGGAACTTCCTTATTAAACAACTGATAGGCATGAAATTTGGTGAAAATTTTATAGGATTCATTAAGACAATTTAAAACATGCAAACTGCAAAAATATTAATAAATGGGGAAAATACACATACCATAAAGATAAATAAGGGAGTAAGACACAGCTGCCCACTAGCTCCTCTATTGTATATATTGGCAGAAGAGACTCTCTTAGTACAAATTAGGCAAAACCAAGAGATTAGAGGACTAAAAATTAAAAAAGAGCAATATAAACTCCAGGCACTCACTGATGATATGGCATTTATATTAGAAGAACCCTTAGAAATGAGCCCTATACTTCTAAGAGAAAGAGAAGAATATGGAAAGGTGGCAGGGTTAAAAATTAACAAAGAAAAAACAAAACTGTTAACAAAAAATTGTACAAAGGGGCAGAAGGAAGAACTAGCAGATAAATTAGGTATGCAAATTATTTTATGTAAATAAAGTAAAATACCTAGGGATCTGGTTGACTGCTAGATGTTCGTCGATTAAAAAAAATAACTATGATGAGTTAATAACGCAAATAGTTAAATATTTAGATAATTGGGTCAAATTGCAGTTATCACTATTGGGACATATTTCAATAGTAAAAATAAATATTTTGCCAAAATTGTTGTTCTTGTTTCAGACAGTGCCAATCAAGTTGGAAAATATTTTTTTTTGCAGAATTAAACAAATGTATATCTAAATTTATATGGCAGAGAAAAAAACCCAGAGAGAAATATAAATTATTACAGGATGCCAAGAAAAAAGGAAGATTTGGCCTTCCAGATTTTGAATTATATTATGATGCTGCTATAGTAAATTGGCTTAAGGATTGGGTTAAATTAGAAAATAGAAGGTTATTAGTATTAGAAGGTTTTGATCTCCAACTCGGCTAGCACGCCTTCATGTGGGATGGAAAATCTAAACAACATTCATATTTCCAAAGGCACCATGTAAGAAAATGTGTTGTTCAATATCTGGGGAAGATTCAAAAAAACCACTACCCAAAGGTTCCACTGTGGCTATCTACATTGGAAGCAGTTACACATCCAAATGTATTGGATTATGAAAATATTGTCAGGTATAAAGATTTATTATATGACACTGGAGAACTTAAAAATAGGAACCAAATATAAATTCAAGGAAAGGAGAGAGCATGGTGGCCCTTTGCACAAATACAAACCCATTGTAAAAAAGATAGAGAACAATTTGGCTTTAATATGACTCCACAAGAATTAGATAAAATATGGCTAGGAGAGGAAAAGAAAACAATTAGTAAAACATATAAATATCTTTTGGACTACAAATTAAAAGAAGAAACAGTCACAGAACCTACGATAATTTGGGCTAAAAATGTGGGTCATAGTGGGGGTTTTTTTGGAAACAAATTTTATTAATTTTTACAACACAATACACAGACAAAGCATAGAATGTAATAACATAAGAGATCTTTTCTGAGAAAATCAATAAAACATCTTATTTAAAGACAGAATAATTCCAAATTATCACATTTCCATACAAGCACAAATTTAATATATATATTTACTTTATCTGCTCAGCTTCATGTCTTATCCCAGCTTCTCTTTGTTTCTCCCTTTCCTTCTATTATTCAAATTATATTTCTTTTACTTTAGATTGTATACATTCTTTATATCCATCTGTCTTATTTACAATTTCATTATTCTCTTCCAACAGTCTTCTTACATTCTTCTAAGATTTTATTAATTCAAACATGGACATACAAAACACAAAACATAAATGCCTAAAACTTCTTTTGGAAAGCGGCTTACCCCGGGTTACCTCTTTTTATACAGACATAAATCAAGTTCATGCTCACTCAATACACTAACTCATATCTTAATTAACATTCTGTATTTTCTATACATTTTCTCTCCTCTATTCACTCCCATAATTCTATTATATTTATTTCATCTCATTTTAAATAATTATACTTATATCTTTTGTCTGTTTTCTTCAATTATCTATTTATCTTTTCTTTCCAATACAATATTTCTCCTGTAATCACTGGTTGAAGCATGACAACTTTTATCTTTCCCCTAAATTTAATACTTAAAATAATACATACTTTCCATACTGATTCTGCTTAATGCAAAGTAAAATAATAGAACAAAAATAAAGAAGAGCTTGAGTTTATAATATGATCAAAACAGCATTCCACAGAAAATTAAACTCTATTATTTACTCTTAAACATTTTATATATTCCCTTTAGTACATTATTGACTCATATAATATTTCAGTTTTCTAACTCGATTTCAAATGCTAATATCTACAATACAATCTTATGTATTTTTGCAGAATCATATATTTTTTTAATTTAAATTTTACCCTTTGTCTCTGAAAAAAGCCTTTTTTTTCATCTTGTTTTAAACCTTTGTGGCTTCTCTTTCCTTTTTGCCTTCCTTTCTTATCAATTCTGTTCTTTTTGATCTTTTTGCCCCTCCATCTCTCAAATTCCACTTTTTGAATCTTCTCTCTCTGTTGTGTTTCTCTTTTCTGTTGCTTTCTGACATTGTATCGATTTTCCATCTTATTTTTCCCTTTCTTGGTTGCTTTTTTAAGTTCTAAATTCTCCATTTTTTTTCCCCCCTTGTTCTTTTCAGCTATGATTTTTTGTCCATTAAAAATGGCTTCTCCTTCTTCATCCCCATCCTCTTGTTCTTGTATTTCTTGGTATGTAGAAATCGCCATTTCCAAAAAACAAAAGATAGATCCAAGAGAGCCCTTACCTTCCTGTTTCTCTTGTTGTAGCTTTTGAAATTCTATTTGTAATTCTTGCACAGATAATGCCATTATTATTATTATTATTATTATTATTATTATTATTATTATTATTATTATTATTATTATTATTATTATTTGAAAGAGCAACCCAAATGTTTTTAGTCGTTCAAGGAATAGTCCCCCCAAAATCCCAAAGTCAGAAAGTCACAAAACAACACCCCCTCCTCCTGGGGTGAGATTCAATTAGACAATTTCAAAATGATTTTTTAGAAGCCTTATTGTCATTAATTTCTAGTCTTAAAAACTTCAAGCAGTCGTCTTCAATAGAGTCTTAGAATAAGTTTTTTACCTCTTCCTTCCCACTTATAGCAATAAGCTTTGATTTTTAGTTCCAATGTTCCAAAATCTTTTATCCCCTTGGCTTTAATTTTTAGGTTTGTTTACCTTCTTTGCCCAAGCAGGATTTCCAGATTTCCGTCTGCTATTCCATAGGGAAGGAGAGTGAGAAGAAATAACTTTCCCTTTCACAGCTTTCTCGCCGCTTGCAGAGTCTTTCTGGGAAACAATGTAGCAATAAAAAAGGCAAATCTCCAGGTTTTAAAAGCTCCTCTTTGTCCGGTTCAGCCAGAAAAAAAAAAAAAAACGTTCACCTTCTTCCTCCTGCATGATCTTATCCAGCTGCAGGCTTCTTTGTGGGTCATAGTATTGAATTAGATAAGTGGGAACACATTTGGCAAACAAATTACAAATTAACCATGTTAGTCTCCTATAAAGAAAACTTATATAAAATGGTTCATCGCTGGCACCTACCTCCTGCAAGACTGTCTAAGATGTTCCCCGACCTATCACCCAACTGTTGGAAATGTAACTATGCACAAGGAACATATTTTCACATGTGGTGGACTTGCCCATGTGCTCAGATGTTTTGGAGAAATATTAGAAATAGGATTTTAAATAAGATTATCATCAATGTTGCGTTCGGAAAAGACTGAGCTGAAGTCTCCACTCCAGTCTGTGTTTCCAGTGGGAACATGGACCGTTCCTATTGGCTGATGCTGTGGACAGCTGATTATAAAAGGGAGCTGTCAAACAGCATCAGCTGTTGCCCACCAGCTGGCTGCCTTGTTAGCGTGGCAGCCACAGCAATCCTTTATTGTTTCAATAAAGTTAAAAGCTGAAGTTCCTCTGCATTCACCTCAGTTATTCCGCCACTCCACAACACTGGCAACGAGGGCAGGATACATATAAGAGGCAACCAAGCAAAGAATTGCTGAATGAAGTCACTACAAAAAAAGCCAAAGCCACTACTGAGCTGTATGTCACTTTAAGAGCTTACTGTCACTCTTCGGGAGCACGAATTTCAACTTTCCTTAGAAGATCTGGCACCGCTGAGTCAAGATGACTTCAAACCCTGCGTTCCCACTTTTCAGACTGACAGCAGAAACTTGGGAGTCCTACAGAAACTGATCTGACTGTTTCCTAGATGCCATAGACCTCACTGACATTACCGACCATAGGAAAAATCCTACTTTTTAAGTTTTTGCAGAGCCACAGTGTTTGACACTGCTACGGCATTGTTGGCTCCACGTTCAATTAAGACTGTTCCATGGGAAGAATTGCAGGAAATTCTTTCTAACCACTATTCCCCTAAGCCCTCCCGAATTGCCAGGCGTCGTGCTTTTAGAAGATGGATTCAGGCTGAGGGAGAGACTATTAGTGGGTACATGGCAGCCCTACGAACAGCTGCCTTGCACTGTGGATTTAGAGACTATCTGGAGGACATGTTATTAGACCAACTAGTTTGTGGAGTCAGGGATTTAAGGCTACAAAGGTATCTATTGGCTAAAGGGGATTTAACCCTTAAATTAGCAACTGAAGAATCTCAAGCTGCTGAACTGTCAGCACTTTCAGCAGCAGAAATTCAGGGAAATCCAATTAGCCAGAGCAGCTCAGCCATCCATTATGATGAAGTCTCCACAGAGGAAGGCTTTGAAGAGGCTAGTGATGTAAATCGCCTCAGGCAGCCCAAAATCAGTCAAAGGGAAAATAAGTCAATCCCCAATCAATCTCCATGGTCTCAGCCCAACTGTCTAAGCTGTGGGGGAAATCACCTCAGGGCATCCTGCAAGTTCAGGAATGCCATTTGTCTAAAATGCCAGAGAAAGGGTCATTTAGCCAGGATCTGTCAAGCAGGAAAGACTTTTGCCCAACCTCAGAAACCTCAGACAACTCAGCATTTCCAAAAACAAATTGAAGACTGTTTCATCTGCTATCAAGCCAAGCTGACTAACAAAGGCTCTAACAAAATCAGTGTTTTTGTTTCTGTACAAGGGAAACCTTGCAGGATGGAGGGAGACAGTGGCTCAGCACTGTCCATCATCTCGTGGAGCACATTGAAACAACTGCTTCCCAGAATGGCTAAGAAGAGGCTTCAAGGCTGCAACTTAACCCTACGTGACTACCAAGGCAGAACCATCCCAGTCATCGGAAAAGGCAAGTTTTTTATTCAATTTCAAAAGTTTAAAGGTCACTTGCCTTTAGTGGTAGTGGGTGGTGCCCTCCTGAGCCTGCTGGGGTTAGACTGGTTCCCTACCCTTGGCCTCCATATAAGCGGAATCCACTCTATTGCAAATTCAGAGGTGGATACCTTGTTTAATGACTATGCTGATGTGTTCAGTGAGGCCCTGGGTTGTTACTCGGGAACCCCAATATCTTTTAACTTGGACCCTCTAGCAGTCCCAATCCGTTTAAAGCCTCGAAGGGTACCTTTTGCAATCCACCCCAAACTAGACATGGAGCGAGACAAATTAATTAAACAGGGCATACTAGAGCCTGTGGACTTCTCAAAATGGGAAACCCCAATAGTGACATCCCTGAAGAAAGGTGGCAGCTTAAGAATCTGCGCAGATTACAAGAGCTCTTTGAATAAATATTTACAAATCAGCGCTTATCCAGTCCCAGTTATCCAGCACCTGCTGCATTCTTTTGAGCCAGGAACCATTTTCACAAAACTAGACATGTCACAGGCCTATCAACAGTTCCCTGTTGATGACACAGCCACTGAACTACAAACTATTGTAACACACAGGGGTGCTTTTAAATGTAGGCGTGTTGAGGTAATTCCCCGTTAGGAGAATGAGCACATACAGGGAGACGTATTTGAGAGTAGTGTTTGAATAATACACATACAGCACACAGATACACTGTACAGTAAATGTAGGTTTTTACTTCCAGAAATGTTAAGCAAAGTCCAAACAAGCAATCCAAAGTCATTCACAGGTAAATCAGTCAGTTTTTCAAGCCAGGGATAATCCAATAACAAATTCCAGTGTCAAAAACAGTTCAGTATCAGACTTACATCAAATCCAGTAATATCATTTAATTAGGAAAAATGGAGGAATGGCAATACTTTCCAACAGAAGGAAACAGAGATACACTCACACTCTCTTCTGAGACTCAGACTAAACCCAGGTTTCTGGCTCCATCTTATGGCCGTTTGAAAAACCACACCCAATTGCAGTTTTTGCAATCTCTTAAAGATACGGTTTTAAAATGTTTATCCTGGTTTATATATTTCTAACCCAAATACCTGTTAGGTGACTTACATTCCTAACAAGGCGCCTCCAATTTGGTGTTAGTGTGGCCCCAGGAATTTTCCAATCATTAATGGAAAGACTACTTCAAGGATTGCCCGGCGTAATACCTTATTTCGATGACATTTTAATATCTGCCCCTGACAAGCCTCAGTTACTGAAAAGAATCAAAGGAGTCCTCAATTGTTTCAGAAAGTATGGTCTCAAATTTAAAAAAAAAGAGAAATGCACTATTGCCACCCCACAGGTTGAATTTTTGGGGTACAGAATTGATGCCTCTGGTATTCACCCAATTGAATCCAAAGTAAGGGCTATTCATGAGGCACCCACACCAACTAACAAAACTGAACTCCAGGCTTTTTAAGGACTTCTAAACTTCTGCGCTTCATTTTTGCCACATAAAGCTTCTATTGCAGAACCTCTGCATAGACTCTTGGTTAAACAATCCTCGTGGCATTGGAGACCTAAGGAAATCCATGCTTTCCATGCAGTCAAATCATTGCTTATATCTGATGCTGTTCTGATTCAATTTAATGAAAATTTGCCTTTAGTCTTAGTAGTAGATGCATCACCTTTTGGCATAGGAGCCATTTTAAGTCACAGACTGCCTAATGGTTCTGAGGCACCCATTGCCTTTTTCTCCAGAATGTTTTCCCCAGCTGAGTGTAACTACAGTCAAATTGACAAGGAGGCTTTGGCTGCAGTTGCGTCTGTCAAAAAATTCCATGAGTTTCTATATGGACACCATTTCGAGTTAGTTATGGATCATAAGCATCTGTTAGGTCTTCTGTCAGGTGATAGACAAACTTCTCATATTTTGTCTCCAAGAATGACCAGGTGGACATTATTTCTGGCTGCATATTCCTATATGCTGATTCATCAATCAGGCAAAAGCCTCAGCCACGCTGATGCTCTTAGTCGCTGTCCCCTGCCTATTCCAGTGGAAGATCCTGCACCAACCAATGCTGTGTTCCTGATCAATGAACTCAAGCTTCCCATCACCACTTCTGATATCACTGCCCACTCTGCCAAGGACAAGGTAATTTCCCAAATCCTTGACTGAGTGGGAAGTGGCTGGTCTAAAGCTCCTTATTCATCTGAATCCTTGCCTTTTAAAATTCACCAGCAAGAATTGTCTTCTTTGCAAGGCTGCCTGCTTTGGGGAGCCAGGGTGGTTATCCCTTCCCAGTTACAGAATTTAGTCTTGGAAGTCCTGCACAAGGGTCATCCTGGCATTGTCAGGATGAAGGCTTTAGCTCACAATTATGTGTGGTGGCCGGGCATTGATGCTCAGATTACTGGCTGGGTGAATATGTGCCAGCCATGCCAGGCCACCAGACCTTCTCCACCTGCAGCCACACCAGGAAAATGGGAAGACTCAGGGGCCCCATGGTGCAGACTGCATATTGATTTGGCTGGCCCCTTCCATGGGCGAACATTCTTAGTGGTGGTTGACTCCTTTTCAAAATGGGTGGAGCTAGCCTTAATGACCACCACAACTTCAGAAGCTGTGACTAAGGCCCTGGTGAGAATGTTTGCCACCCACGGCCTTCCTGACACCATTGTGTCAGATAATGGCCCCCAGTTCACTTCCTGCGAATCCATGGCTTTTCTAGCTAACCTTGGAATCAGATATGCACTTACAGCTCCCTTCCACCCTGCCAGTAATGATCTGGCTGAAAGGGCAGTCAGATCTGCTAAGGAGGTTCTGGAAAGGCTTGGGCCCATAGATTGGCACTCTAAGCTCTCTAAGTATCTTCTAACCCAGCACAGGACTCCTTGTGCCACCACAAATAGGTCTCTGGCTGAACTTCTCAAATAACGCCCCCAACCAATGAAAACACACCCCCACCCAATCAGAACACAGCCAAGCCCCCATCCAATCAAGTCACATCCCCACCAGCAGTTAAAAGGAAGAAGCAGCTGCAAGCTCACATTACTCTGAAAATCACAGAGCCGAAGACACAAGCCTGAAGATGATGAATGAGACTTCATTGAAATGTTGCCTAGATACTTCCAATCTTATGTGGAAGAAAACCCGAATAACCAAAGATACACATATAAATACCCACAAAACCTCAGAAAACAAAGATAGATAGATAGATAGATAGATAGATAGATAGATAGATAGATAGATAGATAGATAGA
>NW_020769512.1:79354-98427 GCF_900518735.1 Pseudonaja textilis
CAGTTGAAAATATCAAATCCAGCAATTATGTGTCCATTGTCATCAAAGGAAATATTTTCTCCAGCACTGTTTTTTAAAAAAGTATTTCTTATGAACCCATGAAGCTACATTTAAGAGAAGATGGAGAGGAAATGAGGCCAGGAAGAACCTTCATAATAATTCTAACACAATTTAAAACTAAGATACAGGAGTAGTGATGATGGTACCTAGTTTGAATAATGAAAAACATGCAAGAAAACAAGGAAGGTTAGAGAGCACCAAGAACTCCCCATTTCAACCCTGAGCTATAAATTTTCTAAATTTATTTATAAGATGAATAATTTTGAAGGGGAAAATGCAGAAATAAGAGGAGGAGGAGAAGGTAACATTCAAGTCAATTGCCTGGACAAGACCTGAAAATTTGGGAAAGAATTTTGGAAAGGAAATTGCTTTAATATATGAGAAATTGTTCTCACTTTGTGTGTGTGTGTCTCTGTGTATGTGTATATGTATGTGTGTGTGTGTGTGTGTGTGTGTGTGTGTGTGTTTTCTTAAGTTTTCGCGGGTACTTACATGTATGGTATTCAGCTTTGTTCGGGTATTTTCCCACATCATTATAGTTATGCTTTTAAAGTTGTAGCAACGTTTTGGCAGAATCTCATCTGCCATCATCAGGCTTCTGTATAGTATTCGTCTGTGAGTCAGACTTTCACAGCCATTTCTGTTTTAAATTTGGTGCTAGCTTACTGCTGTGCCAGAATGGTTTTTTCTTCATCCTGATTGGTTCGGAGTCTTGGTCTCTGTTTAATGGTCTGAGAGTCTTGGTTTGTGTTTTACCAATAAAAAAAGCTGAATACCATACATACATACATATAGATATACATACACACACACACACACTCACACACACACATATGGTATTCGGCTTTGTTTGGGTATTTTCTCACATCATTATAGTTGTGCTTTTAAAGTTACAGCAACGTTTCGGCAGAATCTCATCTGCCATCATCAGGCTTCTGTATAATGTTCATCTGTGGGTCAGGCTTTTATAGTGGTTTCAGATTTAAATTTGGGGCAGCCTATTGCTGTGCCAGAATGTTTTTTTCTTCACCCTGATTGGTTGGGATTCTTGGTCTGTGTTTATTGGTCTTGGAGTTTGCTGTGTTCTGCTTGATTGGTGTTTCTAATATCTCCTGTCTATTATGAGACATAATAGAGAGCCAGAAGACGAACAGACCTATGGAACAGCTGTCCTGCCCTACATAAGAGGTACTACAGACAAAATTAGTAAGATACTGCACAGACATCACATCAAGACTACCTTCAAAACAGACAGAAAAATAGCAGCCATCCTTAGAAACCCCAAAGATAAAATTGACGTGGAAAACCAAGGCATATACGAAGTCCCTTGTGCATCATGCCTGGCCACATACATTGGACAGACCAATAGAAGAATAAGTACCCACCTGGATGAACACAAAAATGCAGTCAAAAAGCTGGAACACACTTCCTCACTAGTCCAACACATGGAAGCCACAGGTCATAGTATCAACTTCAATGGCACCAAAACCCTAGCCACTATAGAAAACCCCAGCCACAGAATCATCAGAGAAGCCAAAGAGATTGAAAAAAGACCAGAAAGCATGAATAGAAGAGATGATTCCACCAGACTGTCAATAATTTGAAGCCTGCACTCACAAACAAAAAAATCTCCACACCACAAGCCAGGCAAACACCTGCGCACAGACAGATCCCCCCTGATACCTCCAGCTCAAACACACCCCAACCAGGCACCCAGATGAAACCTAGCTTCCTAACTAATGATAGCCGTCCATTTACCCAGAGCCAAGCTGCACTAAAGGCCTCCAATAAAGTAACACAATGTTGCCAGCCAATCAAGAGACAAAAAGAGCCAAAAAACAGACAGGAGATATTAGAAACACCAATCAAGCAGAACACAGCCAACTCCAAGACCAATAAACACAGACCAAGACTCCCAACCAATCAGGGTGAAGAAAAAACCATTCTGGCACAGCAATAGGCTGCCCCAAATTTAAATCTGAAACCACTATAAAAGCCTGACCCACAGATGAACATTATACAGAAGCCTGATGATGGCAGATGAGATTCTGCTGAAACGTCGCTACAACTTTAAAAGCACAACTGGGAAAATACGTGGGAAAATATCCGAACAAAGCCGAATGCCATACATGTAAGCACCCGCAAAAACTTAAGAAAACATATGTGTGTGTGTGTGTGTGTGTGTTTTCTGAGGTTCTCACGGGTATTTGTATGTGGATCTTTGGTTATACGGGTTTTCTCCCGTGTAAAATTGGAAGTATCTAGGCAACGTTTTGATGAAGTCTCATTCATCATCTTCAGGCTTGTGTCTTCAGCTCTGTGCTTCTCAGAGTAATGTGAGCTTGCAGCTGCTTCTTCCTTTTAACTGCTAGTGGGGGTGTGACTTGATTGGGTTGGGGTGTGTTCTGATTGGTTGGGGGCCTGGCTGTGCTCTGATTGGCTGAGGGGTTGGCTGTGCTCTGATTGGCTGGGGGTGTGTTCTGATCAGGTGGGGGCTTGGTTGTGCTCAGGTTAGTCTTAGTTGCTGGGGGATTTGAGCTGGTAGCTGTGATCCTGCTGTTTGGCTTCACATTCGTGTTCATGCCGCATCTTCATGGTGGGCATCAGTTCACTTCATGTATGGGTCGGAGGGGTTTGAAGCGGGTAGTGATGCAGCTGTGGTGCGGCCTCTGGTCTGTGGTCATGTCTCATCTTCTGTGTGGGTGTGAGTCTGCTTTCTACGTGGAAGTGTGGTGGTAGCATCTTGTGTGGCTCTCGTGGGTGTGGGTCTGGTGTCATTCTTCATGTTAGGTACTCGTCTGTTCATGAGGGCAGGTTTCCAAATGGCTGGTAGGTGGGAGGTGTCATTATACGGGAGAAAACCCGTATAACCAAAGATCCAAATAAATAAATAAATAAATAAATATAGTCCCTTTTTAATCTGTCCTATTATTTCCTTCCCCTTTTTCCTGTTATATTAGTTTATATTTTAATGTTTAACTCAGTAATGTAATAAAGGTATTATAAAATCCTTACATATTAAAGGTAGAAAATGTTTGCATTGTGTTTACAGTTAAAGAAACAATATGTATTAATCCTGCAGTGCCAAAGAGTTTGAAGAAGGTATGGATTTATATAACAGCAGTTACAGTCAAATTACGCTACAGTCACTGCCTCAAGCAAAAACATAATAGCACAAATTATTATTACAAAATAGCAGGATCAATACCTAAATAATATTCTCTAATTTAGAATTGTAAATGAGGCAGAAATTATTATGGTTAGGTCAGGGTTAGAAGGTAGACATCTTCAAACTTCCCTAGTTCACTCAGGGAGTTTGGCTGTTGGTCACATAAAATGAACTATTTTCTGTGTTTACTTCATTACATACATTATATACTGAAAAATAAAAAATATATTATATGCAAAAAAAGAAACAGTACATATGAATACATACTCAAAACATAGAAATATGCAGAAATATGTAACACCTTACATATTTCATCTCTTCTTAACATTCTGAATATATAATACATACTGAGAAGCTATATTTAAAAAAGAAAAGGGAAAAACATGAAGAAAATTTTGTCTTTCTTTAATTATTCAAATATACTTTAATTTTTGAAGTTTTCCCCAGATGATTGCCCTCATTATGTCTCAAGATGTATGATAAAAATAGATTTATGAGTGAAGAGAAGAACTGCATTTTTCCCTTTTTTATATTTATTTAAAAACACTTAAGTGGGTAATAATTTGTCCCAATATTCTATGTTGCAATATCTAATTGTCTTCTAAAAAGAGCTCTAGTACATTCTTGGAAGATACCTGCCAGGGTTCTCCAAGTAGAAATTGTTGTCCTGTGGTTTTTATCTTTGCTCTATCTTTCAATTTGGAGGTAGTTATGGCATACAAAGCATGTGCCATTATGTAAACTGCATTGTAGATGCTGTAACTGTGGCCAGACATACTTGTGTCAAATAGAGTTCTAGGTAGATTATCCATTTTTTCTTCCCCGGTGCAGATATTCTCATCCTTCTCTTCTAGGTTGGAATTTGAAAAATCACAATTAAAAACATCTTTCCAGAAGATTCTAATAAACCCATTTCTTTTTTCTGAAGCAGGATCTCTTTCCCTCAGAAATTGTTGGAATCCTTTAGGGCGGTTTGTATGAACAGCAAATGATAGAGCACCATGGAGGAAATGTATGTCCCAATCTCTTGCTATACCAGGAGATGTAAAATCCATCTGGGCTGTCATAATCCACACTCTACTTTCAATTGTTACTTCATAAAATTTTGAAAAGTGGAAAATTGTTCTTAAGACACTAATTGTTTGCATTTCACCTTGAATGACAACAGTATTGGCACTACTTCCTGTGACAATACGTGAGGTTGCAAACCATTCCATTGCTGTTTCAGCAATGTCACCTGAAAAAGATATTTTTGGGAATGCTTCTAAGAAGTCCACACAGACACCCTTCTGAGAGTACAAGGGAAGTATATCCTGTACAAACACATCTCCATTGTCATCATCAAAAACAATTACACCAATCCAGGTCCACTTGAAATGCAGTAGCAACTCAAGTATGCACAAATACTGATGGGTCCCACTTGGAAACATCTGGTGAAAAAAATCTTTGGTTTTGTCATTTATTAATGGAGAAGTTCCATATAAAATCTTTCGGGGAAAAAGCCATAGGAAGGGAGCAGAGAGAGTGGAAATGAATTTTCTCATTCTTTTATTGGAAAGGCAATTAGATCTAGTTTCATTCTTTTTTCTTATGGGCTTTTCTGACCATTTAAATATTTCTTATGACAAATCTTAACTAATAGATTTATGTCCACAGCTATTTCAGGAAATGATATATGTTCTTAAAACATTTTGTTATTCAACAGCATCAATTGCAATCTTTTCACATACAAGACTTTGCACAGCTTTTTTTTTTCAAAGTCCCTCTAACCAACTTTCTTGGCAAATATAGAATGTATGGTGACAGATTGATGTATTATTGCAAAAAACAGGTAGTCCTTGCTTAAGAAGGCTAAATTACAATGGAACCCCCTCCACCCAAGAAGTACTTAGAACTCTGTTGTGGAATTATAATGGTGTCACCCCACCCCACCCCACTGTAGACACATTCTGTGCATCTGGAAACCAACCATCAGTCTTTACATGTGATTGTAGTGGTTTGCGATCACATTGACACAATTTATCATATTTTTTGCTGGAAAATGACTGGTCACATATATGCCTTAACTTACACCTTACATGACAGAAATTCCAAAATCCATTACAATCAAAAGTGAGGACTACCCATATTCTATTTTTTAATAAATACAACAAAGTGTGCCAGCTTTTTCAAACCTAATTACATACTTTTTACAATGCTTCATAAATACATCCTCTAGCAAATTAGTAAATTATGATGTTCTATCTCTCATTTACAAAAGTATCTTAAACCTAGCAAACCTGGATTATTATTATTTTACCTGTGGAATCTTATAGGTGCTCAATATATTGGTCATGTGGAGGCAGACTTCAGAGGTGGGTCCCCCAATGACTCCCACAATCTTATTCCAAACATCACATTTGTAGTTTGGGGTGAATTTGTCCTGACTGGATAGAAGTTCCATTGAGGCTAGATAGGTCCACTTTGCCAGAAAATAGCTGTTTAAGATATGGAATCCAAAACTGACATTGGGTAAGAGTTGGGTATTTTCATTGAGTTCTTTCACAGCAAAAATCAAAGCCAGGATATGCTGATAATTCTGAGTGAACATCCTAGGTTATGAACAACAGGTTCCAGGTTGTCACATTCTTTATATCTTATTACTAATTCTATCCTGACACGGTCATTCTCTTAATTGTTCCCTTGAAAATAGGAGATGTATTGTACGGATGCATTGTATGGAATAAGTTTGAAACTTTTTTTTTCACATTTACAATAAATAAATAAATTCACCATAAAAATGTAAGAAAGTGTTTCATAAATTAAAAAACATGAAATGACACTATTGCGTGCCTCCAAGAAACATATGTAAAAAACTCTACACAAGTTTCCGTTAGAGCAATAAAATTGGGACAAGAATATGTAACTGCTCTACAAAGGAAAATCATGAAATATTAATTTACAGCTGAAACCTATGTGAGACAATTTGGATTAATCTAAAAAGAGCAAAGAGGATATAGGGAAAATTAGCAGATTTATTTTTTAAAGGGAGGTCATAAATAAAATACATTATCTTTATTTGCTTTCTTTTCTGTTTTTTACCTTTTTTCTTTGATTTTATTAAATTTGCTTTCCCAACTTTTTCCCTTTTAATATATACTGTACATAGTTGTAGGGATATCTGTATATTATGTGTCTATATATTATATTATAATTATATACAAAACTACATGCAAAAATAGATGATAGGTAGATAGTGATAGATAAATAGATAGGTTCATCATAGATGGTATAGATAAATAGATGACCAATACAGTAGATAACAATTTTCTTTCAGAGGAGCATTTTCCCCTTAGAAATTTTAGTAGCTTCCCTTTTCTCAGTTTTTCAGAATACAATGTATATCTATATTATAAAATCACTTATAGCTGATATGATTATGTCTTAAATTCACAATAGTAGATAATCATTGTTGGATACTATCATATATTTCATAATTTGCAATATTCAATAAAAATAGGCAAATTTAATATTTTATTACATTGTGTTAAATAAAATTTGCCATCCCTTTCTTTTCTTCTCATTCCAAAGTGCAAGCTTTAGAGAAAAAACTTCTATGATATAAGCAGCACAAAATCTGTCTAGACCCATAGAAGATTTTCAGCCTAAATACTTACAAAAGGTCATCAAATGTTTCCTCAGAAGGTGGCTTCTGGAAAGTTACTGGACTTGAAAAAATGTAGACTTGAGAGGTAATACTAGCAATGATAAAATCCCCAGGCTGGTAATACTTGTGGACAATAGGCAGAGGTGCCTTAATAGGACACTTAGACAGAGGAATCTTTCTGTGGCCATAAAGTACAACTGCTAGGATTATCATCAATGCCAAAAATAACATCATTGAGAATTTTTCTGCTTTATTCCAAATAGTGTGACCCACTCATTGATTTTTTTAATACCACATGGCAAGTCTCGGTTGATTGAAAGCCAGAACCATATAAATCAACTACCAATAATCCTAGCAGTGTAGTTCTGCCTGTCTACTCTCTCATGAAAGGGAATGTGACATAATTGTTCATATCAATATAACATGTGATATTAGTATACTTGACTGTTCACTTATCCTCCTATCCTGAGGGAATTTTCATGAACCAGGAAGTCATCATGCAGCATCAAATTGTAGTTATTTCATAATTACAGTGTGATGGGGGAATATTTACCAATTTTGAATTCTATGTTCTCTCAAAACTTCAACATGTTGAAGTTTATGGCACCTGATCTGGCATCTTCCCAATCAATTTCTTTGAAATAATTCTGTGTAGCAGTCCCTCCCCTTTGTGATGACTTTTAACCATCCTATTTTGGATGTCCCAACTCTGATTTTTGTATGCATGCATCTGTCTCTTTCTAGTGTTTGTTTGTGTATGTGTGTGTTTGTGCACTCAGGATCTCCTGTTTGAGCATGGGGTTGGACTAGAAGTTCTCCAAGATATCTTCAACACTGTTGTTCTGTTATTTATTTCCCAATCCCAGAAATCTTAAATTTGATCTTTTCATCATTCAACAAAACTTCTATGTCTTTCCAGTCTTTCAAATGTTTTTGGTTTTTTTTTTTAATCTAACCAGACTGACCATCTTTTCCACTTCTACAAATTCAGTTATTTTTATAGTTGAATCTTCCACTATAGGCATTATAGAACAAATTAACAATGAGAGACATTTGTAAGCTATGGATTATCTTTAGTCATAATAATTGGCTAATGATTTGATAAGTATATCCCTCAATTCTCAACTTCTTTTTCACAGGTAGTGCCTGTGCATCCAAAGACAACACTTCTACAATATGGATGGCAAATCCCAATAAAGAAATGCAAAGCTGTCTTGCTTGGGAAAAGTCTACCACTCAATTCTGAGTAAAAGGCAGTTTTACTCAGAACATTCTGTGATGATACTTTTAATGCCAACTACCAGCAAACAATACCATCTGCCTACTATATTTCAGTTCCTTGGGAATAACTCAATAGATGGAGAAAAATGCCAAGTCCAGGCTAAACATCCTTCTGGTTAGTCAACACACCATAATAATAGCAACTTTAGAAGATTCACAGGAGAGGAGAGAAATGTTAATGGGAAAATTAAATAATTTTGGTATAGTAGCAGGTTTTAAGATCAATAATCAGAAGAGGAAGACATTAACAAAACATATGAAAAAAATTCAGATAGAACGGATGCCAAAATAATTTTAAGCTTGAGAAAAAAATTAATTTTTTATGAAGTGTTAGCTATTTCAAAATTAGGTTAAGAATGGGGATAAAATTAAGAAAGACATGTTAAGAATGAAAATATTCTTAAGAATGAAAAAAAGTTGAAGAATACTTAGTAGAATAGATTTAAATCAAAGATTGAAATTTTTTTCCAGGTGAACACAAATGAAATAGTATGTAAATATACTACAGAATGTTGTATATGTTTGCTTATAAACTGAAAAATAAGCTCAAAGATTTGAAAGAGTCTAAATCAAAGTACATAATATTGGATTACAATTTTCAATTATTTCTTTCCAGATAAACAATCTGAAGAAACAAAGGATAGAATGTTATGTTTTTCTGTAGGTTTGTCTTCTTGTTCAGGTGAGGCCTCAACACAATGATGCAACATTTAGTGGAAAAAATACAAACCAGTAACCCAACACTAGAAGTAATAATAGAGAAGATCTCCACAGCAACTATACACTTTCCCTTGGTGCTCAGATACATTGGAACAAAGGACAACCAGAAGACCAACATGCTGAAAGTAATAAACTTGGCTTCAGTGAAAGCATCAGGCAATTTTCTTGTTAGAAAAGCCATCATGAAGCTGATAATCACAAGGAAACCTGTATAGCCCAAGATACAGTAGAACATGAAAATTGAACCTTCATTACATTGCAGAAAGATTATTTCTGCCCCTGAGTTTGTGTCACCACCTGGAAATGGGGGAAAAGTTGTCACCCACCTAGTGCAGATAATTCCTTGAATTAAGGTGCAACCCAACTCAATGAAAATGGCTAATCTTCTTCCCACCCATCTGGTCATCTCAGACCCAGGCTTAGTGGCCATGACCAACAATGATGGTTTTGGCCAACCCACAAGAAATGGCCACAAAGAAGATGATACCGAAGACAGTCTGACGAAGAAGACACATCATTTTGTCAGGTTTTCCAAGGAATAAAAAAGAACAAAGAAAAGACAAGAAGAGAGCAATAAGGAGAGCATAGGTGAGATTACAGTTGTTGGCTTTGGCTATGGGAGTGTCCTAATGCTTAATAACAATCCAAAGGATTCCAGCTGTGGTCGAAGAAAAGAAAAGAGCAGAACTGGCCAAAATGATCCCCAAAGTTTCTTCATACATCAAAAATGTTGCAATCTTTGGAAGACACAAATCCTGCTTCACATTTGCATACTGATCTTCTGGATACTGAAAACAATCATCCATATCTAGAAAACAACTTAGCAACTTAGAAATTGCATTGAAAGAATCAAACCTGATCACTATTTTTTAAGAAAAAAAGAACTGATTTTCTGAGATGTGGAAATCAAAGACACTTGTAAATATCCCATTTGAAACCCTTTCGTTCCAAGACTCACTTCTTGGTATGACTGTTGAAATTCATTCCATAAACTGAATGCTGATCAATCTGCTACATTTTATATTTATGCTATACTACATTTTATTACATCCATTTGTTAAAGGGAGCATCTAGTCTAGAGCATCAGTCTAAACTTTTCATTTCTGTTCTGACTCACAATTTTCTAGGATACAAATGCAAGAACTCCCCAACCTGGTTGGAAATCTTCCCACGTGGACATCATAGACAGTCAACAAAATGGCTTTCTTTCTATCTTGTGCCTGGCATGATTTGAATGGCACTTTCTATTACACAAAGGCAGAGGTTGGACCTTTTCATGAAAGAAAAAGAAAAACCTTTGTTTTTGACCATTGTTTCTTAATAGTAATACATTACTAAGGAGTGTCATTGCTTTTCCTTCATTATATTTAGCTTCTGTTTTAATTTATTCACAAGTGAGAAGGATTACTTCAGCTGGAGATAGTGCTCAGCGATACAACATTCAGCACTATGTAGCATTAAATTGTGAATAAAAAGTAGGAAGGTATGTTGCAAAGCTCAATAAACCATTATTTCCTTTGATTTTTCATCAAAATCCAAAATGATTTCAATATCCTTGGCACAACCTTCATTTTCCATATCTAGATGGCTCTTGCTGAATAGGAAAACTCACTGTTTTATTTCAATATGGCAAAAAGCATCAATTCTACTTGTTAAATACTCCCATCTCCCTATTCATAAATCTAACATAGAAGGCATCCAAGACTTCACCAGATAGAGAAACATTGTAATAGTCCACAGATTTGTTGGGAGAATTTTTAGGAATTTTGAAATATTTGTAATATTTTGCATCTGAATCTAATTTCTGTGTGGAATTTTGAGTCTAAGAAAACTTGAGGGATATCAGAAAGTTATTTGTCTAAAAGCCAAAGTGAAACTGGCCATGCCTGGTTAAACCTCCTTGGCCATACAATATCCTTCTTTTCAATGGTGAACAATGCTTTCTGGGAATCCATTGGATCTATTCTTCCAACTCTGATTCTCAGAAAAGATAGATTGGGGAATGTGATCCAATTCATAATATCAAAACCAGTCTCCAATTCACCATTATGGTTGAAAGAATTTTTTTGTTCAGCACTATTATTAAATGAGATCCTTCTCATAAATTGGTTAAGTTACATTGGAAAAGAAGCAGGAAGAAAGAGAGAGAAAGAGTGTGCGTTCAGATAGCCAAAAGTGATAATATTCATAAATCCTTTCAAAGATATCTATAATATTTTTTCATACCATAAGGAAAGTTAGTAGGCAATGCAATAATAGTAAATAATTTTGTAAACCATCACTAAATGAAGTGTCCTGTAGAGCACAAAGAGAAAATAAAGCAACCAAAATGTAACTTGGATCAAAATACCAAAAATAAAATACAAAATAAAATAATTTTAGTACATTTGGAAAGTATTGCTACAACTGATTGATAGACTGATAGACTGATTATCAATGTCTCACGTTGCCTTTCAGAAATTCTTCAGTCAGAGAGCACTGGTTATCAAAGTCAGTGCCCTAAGGTAATATCTCTAAAAACCTGATAGATTATATTTTCCATTTTCTTTTGAGTATGGAAAGGGCAGATTGATAATCCATGGAAATATTTTTTTTTTCTCCATGAAAACAAAGAAGAAATCTGATATCTACAACATGTCTTGAACCTGTGATTAAACTGCAGCCAACAAATGAAATTTGTGCTGTAGGAAACATGAAGGGATATGGAGACCTTTCCCAATAGAAAAATATACATCATAAAGCCAAATAAATAACATAAAATGAAAGGCACAACAGATTTCACACTCTTTGCAGATGCAGGCAATATGCAGATATTATAATAAATTATAATTTATTATTTCTTTTATTTACATACTACTTTTGTTTGCTGCCCATCTCTCTGCAAGCAACAAATAATGATATTATTTGGACTACAACTGGAGAGAAGATGACATGTAACAAAACGAACATGCCTAGATATATTCCTCTTGGAAAAAATCATTAAATTTAGATTTAGGATCACAGTTTCAGATATTGTGAGAAGCCAGTAACTGATTTCCTCAAGGTTTACCTTCCACAGCTTTTCATCCAGATGTTTCCATTCAACTTCATGCCCCCTAGCTTTGTATTCAGTTATTGATGAATGGAAGTCATGCAAAGCATGTGCCACCACATGGATGGAGTTGTAGATGCTATAGCTGTGGCCAATCATGTCCATTTCAAACATAGATGTAGGAAGAGCTTCCAGTTTCTCCTTTCCAATGCAGGGAATCACATTTTTCTCCTCCATTACAGAGATGGAGAAGGAACATTCAAAGGCATTTTCCCAGAACAGCTTGATAAAAGTATTTTCTTTTTCTAAGATGGGGTCCTTCCTCTGAACAAATTCCTGGAATCCTGACACTTTCTCTGAGTGAATTGCAAAAGACAGAGTGCCACGGAGGAAGATTAAGTCACCATTCCTTAGAAAGGGAAATGAGGTGAAACCCACCTGGGTTGTCAGAAAACAGAGTTTATCTTTTTGGCATAATGGTAAATCTTCAGATTTCAAGTTGGCGGAAAGAAGTCTCAGAATTATAATTGTGTGAATTTGGTCAGGAAAGAGTACTACATTGACTGTGCTTTTCATAACCATCAGGTACATTTCAAGTCCCAATTCTACCAACTAAGCAATCCTATTTGAATGATCAATGATTGGAAATATTTCAACAAAGGCTGAGCAGATCCCCTTCTGGGCTAATGTGGGAACCACATTTCGTACAAACCCCACTGTCATATTTTGCAGTCAATATGCCAATCCACATCCATCCAAAGTGCAGTAAAAAAGTAGTAGGAAAATTTCCTTATATTGATGGTTTATATTTGGGGAAATTTGTAGATATGAAGCAGCCTTTCTTCTGTTATTACCTTCAATAGAGGAACTTAAAAAGAAAAATACAGGCAAATAAGCAACAAGGTACTTATTGTCTTCTTTTTTAAGGTGGCATAATATTATTTACCCATTTGACCTACAACATAGTTATTAAGGTTCAACACATATTTCTTATTTTGGTTACACCTCTACTTCGCATATATATTCAGAGTATCTCATGTGGAATTTTTAAGTCATCAATCCAAAGGCTGAGTTATATCAGCAAATATGACTTAAGATACATTTTAAAATGTGCTACTGGTTTGAGTTTTATGGAAATGAAGCATTGAGTTTATACAGTATTACTGAAACAATACTTTTAACATCCTCTTGCTTGCTTTCCACTTTTATATTGCAACAATATAAAGAGACAATATGCAATATACAACAATTTCTCCACAGTACATCAGACACTGGTGTAATATTCCATTACAATTAATCTAATTTCTCCATCACTGTTGCCCCAATTCCTGCCACATTCTATAACTATAGTAACTTTTCCCCAATTAATCCTGCATTCTTTTGTTTTCAGTCAAACCATTAAAGGGAACTGGAACTGATAAACTGATGAATTGCCATGTAAAACACTGTTTTTCTGCTCCTAGTTCTGAGAATAAATTTTTATGTGCCATTTTTCTTTATCTATCTATCTATCTATCTATCTATCTATCTATCTATCTATCTATATATCTATATCTATATAGATATAGATATAGATATAGATGTTATGTCCCACCTTCCAAAATAAACAGATAAGGCTGAAAGCAGCAGTCCTCGCAAATAAAGGCAGCAAACAGGAATCTTCACTGATAACAGCTGTAGATAGCCTCCACAAGACAGTCCAAGTTAATAGTTCCAACGAAATAAATCCCAGTCCCAACAAGATATTTCAGGTTTAAATCCTCCAAGCCAAAATCTTCGGTTCTCCTTGCAAACAAACACTTTGTTCCGGACAAAGTGCAAAGTCATCTCTCTCCCTTTATAGAGCAGCAGCTAATTAGTCTAATTACTGATCTGCCCTCCTCCTGTGCTCCCGTTGGTTTCTTCTCATAAGGAGACGCCTGCTTCTGACATCCACCCAGCAATCATCTAAATTATTATCTTCACCTGAAGTCTCCATAAGTTCCTCATTGTCAGCCGTTCCCGGCTGATAACCTGATTGAGAAGCAGAGGAGGTTGAAGGTTCAGGCCGGTCCTGCAAATCAAATGTGTCCTCCCTTGTAACATTCATCTCCTCCTCTTCATTGAAATCACTAAAACTTGCTGATTCATACAAGTCTTCCTCGCTGGAGCTTTCATTCAAAAAACCTGTAGCTGATGCCGGAATCACAACACTATCCCTCACCGCAGGGCCCTTCCCCCGGGTCTGACGATCCGGATGCGGTTTCGAAGGGAAGCGTGCATGAAAGTCTCGAAGCAGATCCGGAGCATGAAATGTAGACGCATCCGTCCAGGAACAAACCTCCGAATCATCTACTCTCCTCCCGACCAAGTACTGGAATCGACCCTTGAGCCAACGGGAATCAAGGACGCTGACCATCGTATCGTCAACAGCAGCCTCCTCAGGGGGCGATGATAACGGAATCGTTCCAGCAGAGTCACGTAGACGACAATCAGAAGAATCAGGAATCAAGAGAGATTGATGAAAGACGGGGTGAATACGCATGGAACGCGGCAAAGTGAGGCGGTATGCCACGGGATTAACAACTGCCTCAATCGGGAACAGACCAATAAACCAATGATCAAGTTTCCTAATAGGGCGATCGACCTTCAGATGTTTTGTAGATAGCCACACTTTATCACCCACAGCTAACAGAGGCGTTGCCTGACGGGACCGGTCTGCAAACCGCTTATAATCTTCTTTTGCCTTGTTCAATTGTTGCATCAGTAGACGGCGAACTGCGTGTAGTTCTTCCAAAAACTCTCGGGTCTCAGGAACCGGGGAATCCATCATAGTTAATGGGAAGAAACGCGGGTGATAACCCATATTTGCAAAAAATGGCGTGACACGAGTGGAGGTGTGCTGCGAGTTGTTAAACGCGAATTCTGCTAATGGGAGATATTTCGCCCAATCGTTTTGTCGCAAATTTACAAAACACCTCAAATATTGAGTAAGAATCCCAATCACCTTCTCTGTCCCGCCATCAGTTTCTGGATGGTGCGCTGACGCTAAACATACTTTCACTTGCAAAGCCGCCATTAACTGTTTCCAAAATTGCGCCGTAAACTGGACCCCACGATCAGAAACCACTCTATCCGGCAGTCCATGTAGACGAAAGATATGCTACAAAAATAACTGAGCCGTAGTGCGGGACAATGGCAATTTCCGACAGGGAATGAAATGGGCCATTTTAGTCAGCATATCCACTACCACAAGCACTGTTGTGAACCCCGACGAAGATGGTAAATGTGTCA
The DNA here is from genome assembly GCF_900518735.1 of Pseudonaja textilis. The sequence goes on from NW_020769512.1 coordinate 94,535, forward strand.
GAAAGTCCATGGAGATCCCTCCCCATGGCCTACTTGGAGTCGGCAAGGGTTGCAAAAGTCCAGGGGGTGCACCTGATGCCGCTTTCGCTTGCCTACATTGAACGCAAGAAGCGACGTAAGAGGACACATCATGACGAACTCGAGGCCACCAAAAAGTCCGGGTGACCAAATGCAAGGTTTTGTGAAAGCCAAAATGACCAGCGGCAGGGTTATCATGACATTGTGTCATGATGAGAGCCCTCAACGGTCTGGTAGGCACATATAATAAACCCCGATGTCGAAGCAGTTCGTCTTCAAAAGACCATGGAGAATTAGGGCCAACGTCCCCCCGTCTCTGCTGCGTCCACACATCCAAATGTTGCGCCTCTCGTAGTCGGGCCCGCAAATCTACCGGTTCCTGCAGTACGGCTAGAGATTCCGGTGGTAACACCGTCCGTAAAGGAAGAGGATCTTCAGCACAAGTATACTCCGGTTTCCGAGATAACGCATCCACCCTCCGGTTCTGTCCACTTGGAATGTAAGTAACAGAGAAATTGAATCTGGCAAAAAATAACGACCAACGAATCTGCCGTTGATTCAATTTCCTAGCCGTGGTCAAATGCTCCAGGTTTCGATGATCCATCCGAACCTCCACCTTGTGCTGAGCCCCCTCCAAATGATGTCTCCAAGTCTCAAAAGCAGCCTTAATGGCTAACAACTCCTTTTCCCAGATGGTATAGTTGCGCTCCGAAGCTGTAAGCTTCCTAGAATAGTATGCACAAGGAAACAGAAGTGCGCCATCCTCCGAAGCTTGTAACAGCACTGCTCCGATAGCGACATTAGAAGCATCTGTCTCGACCACAAATGGACGATCCGGATCAGGATGCTTCAATATCGGTTCGGTTACGAATGCTTTTTTCAAAGTGTCAAAAGCCTGTTGTTGTGGAGGCCCCCACACAAATGGAACCTTCTTACGGAGAAGCTGAGTTATGGGGTCCATTATTTTTGCAAAACCTGGAATAAAAGTCCGATAGTAGTTGGCGAATCCCAAAAGTCATTGTACATCTTTGACCCGACGAGGAGCTTCCCAACTACACAATGCCTCAACCTTTTTGGGGTCCATAGCAATGCCCACGGGAGAAATGATGTGTCCCAAGAATTCTATTGACGACTGAAAAAAGAAACACTTTTCCAATTTAGCATAAAGTTTATGCTCCCGAAGACGCTGAAGCACTTGACGAACCTGCTGAAGATGTTGCTCTCTGGATCTTGAATAAATCAAAATGTCGTCCAAATATATGACAACAAACTTATCCAGCATGTCTCGAAAAATATCGTTCATCAAATGTTGAAATACAGCAGGAGCGTTGGTCAAACCAAATGGCATGACGGTGTACTCGAAATGACCATAACGAGTGCCAAAAGCTGTCTTCCACTCGTCTCCCTTACGCATCCGAACCAGATTGTAAGCTCCATGTAAGTCAAGTTTCGTGAAAATAGTAGCTTCCCGTAACCGCTCCATCAATTCGGGAATGAGCGGTAAAGGATAGCTATTTCTCACGGTGATAGCGTTCAAGCGTCTATAGTCACAACAGAGACAAAGTTCTCCCGACTTCTTCTTGACAAAGAGAACGGGTGCCGAAAGAGGGGACGACGAAGGTCGAATAAATCCCCGAGCTAGATTTTTATCTAAAAACTCTCGAAGTGCAACTAATTTGGGCTCGGACAAAGAATACAACCTCCCCTTTGGCAATGGAGCACCCGGTATCAAATCCACGGGACAATCGTAAACACGATGTGGTGGTAATTGGTCTGCCTCCTGTTCACTGAAAACATCGGAGAAATCCGACAGCTCTGAAGGAATCGAGACAGCAGAAGCGACAATGTGTTGGCCTGCGCAGACATGCCTCAGGTGGTCCACACATTGCAGGCTTGGAAAAGAAACAGCATTCTGCGCCCAAGCCACCAACGGATCGTGTAAGCGCAACCAGGATACTTCGAGCACCAAAGGAAGATGGAGGTTCGAGGTGACATAAAAACTTATCGCCTCCTCATGATCCCCAATACGCATGTGCAATGGTTGGGTGGCAAAGCGAATAGGTCCCGACTTGAGTTCACGCCCATCTACGGTTTCCACCTGCATGGGGGGAGTCACAGACACTAAAGGAATTTTGAAATGTTTCACAAAATCATAGTCCATAAAGCTTGTCGTAGCCCCTGAATCCACCAGTGCCACGGCAGGAATTCCCTCCTTCCGGGATTGCAAGAATATACGAGTGTCCAAAAGTAAATGTCGAGGAGGGCCAGAATTTACTTCGGCAATTTGGGATGAGAGTGGAAATTGTGCCCGACCTAGGGTTTCCCCGAAGTCGGGCCTACCCTGTTTCCCGACGGGCCAGCAATGGTTTCTGGTACAGGTCCACGAGTCCCCTTCCGAGTGCAGGAATTTACAAAATGTCCCGAACCCCCGCAATAAAGGCACAAACCTTCCTGAAACCTTCTCGAACGTTCTTGCACCGTTAAGCGAGGGCGGAGTGCGCCTATCTCCATCGGCTCCTCTGCTGGGATCCTGGATTGGTAAACCCTCATAGGCGGGATGCGTGCACGAGAAAACACAGATGGTTCCGCAACGGTCCGTTTACACCCACGTTGTTGTAAGCGAGCTTCAATACGTAAGCATTGAGTAATCAATGTGTCCAAAGTCGAAGCACGCTCTGCATGGATTAATTCATCCTCGATAATGTCAGACAAGCCTTCCTGAAATGCTGCCATATGAGCTGGTTCGTTCCAGGTAGAGTCCATACACAACAAACGGAATTCTGCAACGTATTCTTGCAAGGGACGTTTGCCCTGAGTAATATCCTTCAACTTTCTGTCCACAATTTGTGATTTAATCGGGTTCTCAAACATTATGTTCATCTGTTGAAGAAACCCCTGGAAATTGTCCAATAATGGGCTATCCTGTACTAATAAGGGAGTAGCCCATTTGGCAGCCTGCCCGGTTAACAAGCTAATAATAAACCCCACTTTAGCCCGGTCAGTTGGAAAATCTTCAGGCCTCACAGAAAAATACAGTTGGCACTGACCCAAAAATGTTGAAAACATGTCCGTTTGCCCAGAAAATTTTTCTGGCATAGCTACCGGGTTTTTCCTCACAGGGGGTGCAGGGGGGGCTCCAGCTGCAGCTGAAACAGTTTTGAGAATTGGTAACAAACGTTAACAATTGAGTTACCTGATTCTGAAGGGACACGTTGCTCTGAAGTAACTGATTAATTTGTAACTGCTGCTGCTCCACCAATTGTTGCATTTGAGTTAAATCCATCGTTGCAAAGATGGTCTGTTAGGTCCGGAACAAAAATGTTATGTCCCACCTTCCAAAATAAACAGATAAGGCTGAAAGCTGCAGTCCTCGCAAATAAAGGCAGCAAACAGGAATCTTCACTGATAACAGCTGTAGATAGCCTCCACAAGATAGTCCAAGTTAATAGTTCCAACGAAATAAATCCCAGTCCCAACAAGATATTTCAGGTTTAAATCCTCCAAGCCAAAATCTTCGGTTCTCCTTGCAAACAAACACTTTGTTCCGGACAAAGTGCAAAGTCATCTCTCTCCCTTTATAGAGCAGCAGCTAATTAGTCTAATTACTGATCTGCCCTCCTCCTGTGCTCCCGTTGGTTTCTTCTCGTAAGGAGACGCCTGCTTCTGACATCCACCCAGCAATCATCTAAATTATTATCTTCACCTGAAGTCTCCATAAGTTCCTCATTGTCAGCCGTTCCCGGCTGATAACCTGATTGAGAAGCAGAGGAGGTTGAAGGTTCAGGCCGGTCCTGCAAATCAAATGTGTCCTCCCTTGTAACATTCGTCTCCTCCTCTTCATTGAAATCACTAAAACTTGCTGATTCATACAAGTC